>WSXT02043500.1:6899-27869 GCA_011762715.2 Neuroterus valhalla | reverse complement strand
GAATCCTGATAACTAGATTTAAAAAGGATCAACAGATGAATTGAAGTAAACGTAAAAACCTGTAATTCTAAAAAAAATACATTGTTCTAACTATGATAGATCGAGAGTTAGCACCTGCCAAAGGTGACCCATTTCGACCTGATTTTACAGGTAACTTCTCCGAGTTCAGTTTTTTTATAAATAGCTCGTTCCCGAATTGTCACAGAAGGAAGTACCCAGAGGATAAATACAAGCAGACTTGATTCAGCTTAAGTTAAGAAAAAAAAGTTTCTACTCCTCATGTGTCACCTTTCAGAAATACCCCTTTTTTGTCCTTTTTTAGCAAAAAATTCAAAATTCGTGTTTTTTGAATGTCACTCGTTCCATGAATGTCACACGAGAAAGTTGTAGGGAGATAAATGAAAAAGGACTCAATTATGCGTAATTTAAAAAAAAATGTTCCTACCCTCAATAGGTCACGAGTTATGACCTCGCAAAGTGTACCCTTCATCAATTTAGGGATTAAATCGCACAGCGGAACCAAACTTCGACCATTTTTTCAACATGTAAGTTTTCAAGTCAAATGATATTGATAAATATTCTTATGAATGATCGACTTATCAATAATCATACATTTTTTATTATTAGGTAAACAATTTTTTCAATCAATCAATTTCCATTATTTATCAAATTTGCATTTTTTGGCATTTTTAAATGAAATTATGACTAGGGGCGCTTATTAGAGATTGAAAACTGATATTTGATCATTTTTTATTAATAAATAAATCATTGTTCAATAAATAAATTGACATCACTTAATAGACTTGCACTTTTTGGTATTTCCATATGAAATTTCTACTAGGGACGCTTATTATCGATTGAAAATTGATGGTCAATCATTTTTTATGAATGAATAAATTATTGTTTATATAAATAAATTGCTATCACTTACTACATTTGCATTTTTCGGCAGTTTTGAATGAAATTTCCATTAGAGGGGTTGAGTATTATTAGCATAAAACAAAAAATTTTTCTTTAGTTGTTTTCATAAGTTTTTTTTAATGCTGTTAAGAATCTAAATGCGAAACATTATGTCACGGAGTTTCCTACGATGACTGTATTCTGTAAAACTTAGATTTACCTGTAAAATCAGGTCGAAATGGGTCATCTTTGGCAGGTGCTAACTCCCGATCTATTATAGTTAGAACCATGTTTTTTTTTTTTAGAATTACAGGTTTTTACGTTTACTTCAATTCATCTGTTGATCCTTTTTAAATCTAGTTATCAGGATTCGAGCTATATACAAATAGAAAAAAAAACATGTGTTTTTTGTCGAAAAATCGAGATTTAGCGGAAGGCCGTAACTCCTAGACTATTGATGATAGAATACTTTTTCTTTTTTAGTTTTACGCGAAATTTTTTCTAGTTCATTTTTGATTACAAATTCATGTTTACCCCTCAGATGCACAGGAAAGCGACATTTCACGACCATGTGATATTTTTCACCTTTTTCAAAAAGTATTTCCGTGTTACGGGACAAAATTCTTGTCTTAGAATCTAACCCCTTATCATGGACCCTCGAATAAAGAACTTGAGAGAAAAAAATGACTCTCCCAAAAATTACCACACAAAACTACCAGATGCTCAGACTATTGTCCAAACGTCTTGCGATATCGAAATTTCGAAACTCAAAAAATTAAATTTAAAAAAAAAATGTGCTTGTAGATAATGACGAGACGAAACTTTTTTTTTACATAAAGTTTTTCAATCCCATTTATATTTTTGATAATAAAAATGAGAAAGTGATAAAAAAATGTTGCCAAATTCAATTATTTTTTGAAACAAAAATCGTCTCGACTCCGGCAAATATTATTGAAACTCTTTGAAATTTGGTATACACATGCATTATACCCTAGCGATGCCTAAAATGTGGAGAAATAAGTAAAAAATGCCAATTGTTTAATAATTATTAATTGCAAATGGAGACCTGACGGTAAGCACGTTTTCTTGGCTTCGACGAAGAAAAGTATCGAGTGAACTTCAAAGTTTAAACAACTTCCAGTGAGACATTTGTTCCTTAATATCGGAGGAAGATTTCTGGAAATTTTTGGGTCAATTCATTGAAAATTCGTTTGTAATCTGACCTGTATACTCTCTTATAATGTATAAAGGACTTGTCTCTTCAAAAATTAAACATTAAAAAAGGCTGCCTTTCCCCTTTTCTTTTTTTTAATTTCTCAGTTCATTATTGTTTATAACTATCTCCTCTTAGCAAAATGCGAGAAGTTGAATTGTTTCCAAGATTTCGCAATTTTTCAGGAATGGCCAAATTATAAATGAACAGCAAAAGGAATGATCTACAAAAAATATCAGTTTGAAGAAAAAGAATGTCTTACAACAGAAAAGAAGAAAGAATGGAATTATTAGGAGTAGTCCAACACCTTGCCCAGCACGAATTTTCCTATTTTCATTTATTTTCGAATTCACCGGAAACAACGAAATATCCTGAAATATAAAACAGTCGATTTTCTATTAGATAAGGGAAAAGGCAGCCTTTTTTAATGTTTAATTTTTGAAGAGACAAGTCCTTTATACATTATAGGAGAGTATACAGGCGTGAGTACTAACGATTTTTCAATGAATTGACCTAAAAATTTCCAGAAATCTTCCTCCGATATTAAAGAACAAATGTATCACTGGAAGTTGTTTCAACTTTGAAGTTCACTCGATACTTTTCTTCGTCAAGGCTAAGAAAACGTAATTACCGTCAGGTCTCCATGTGTATACCAAATTTCAAAGAGTTTCAATAATATTTATCTGAGTCGAGACGATTTTTGTTTCAAAAAATAATGAAATTAGGCAACACTTTTTTATCAATTTTTCCTTTTTATTATCAAAATTAAAAATGGGATTAAAAAACTTTATATAAAAAAAATTCCGTCTCGTCATTATCTACAAGCGCATATTTTTTTTTAATTTAATTTTTTGAGTTTCGAAATTTCGATATCGCAAGACGTTTGGACAATACTTTTGAGCGATTTAGAGCGCTCGCCCCCTTATTGCATCCGGGCCCTCAATTAATAGTTAGGAACGTTTGAAATATTGAATAGTCCTAAAGAACAAGCCTTGAAATTTCTACACTGAGTTCAAAAAAATGTCTTTCCCTATTATAGAACACCGCAAACTCCTGAGGTATCCGGTTTACCAGGTTCTGAGTCTCGTCCAGATTCAAGGACAGCTCAGGATTCGAAATCCAGCAATGAGATTTCCATTAGTGAAGACATGAGGACCTACTCTATATCGACGAAATCAGAACGTTCCGGAAGTCAGCAGGATGCGAGAATAAAATGGGTGGATTCAGAGCCTCGAAGGTATTCAACTCCGGTTGCTGATTCTACAAAGAGGCCAACGTCTTCCGGAGGGCGAAGATTCACCGCGATACCAGTGACCTCTGAAACTGTACCTCATAAGGTGTTCTTTATCGGAAGTCCGCCCGATTCTCCACCGAGAACAAAGCACGTTTCGTCGTCGAGCGATAGTGGAAGTGATCCGAGGAGAAGTATCGGAGGTTCGAGTAGTGATAGCGTCTCCGTTGGGAGTAAGAGAGATTCGGACTCAACGAGGGAGAAGAGTTCTAAGATCCCGAAATTGAGTCTCGATGCTCAGATGAAGGAGAATGTTGATCCGAGAGAGGAAAGTTCCAAAGGCATTGGTCATGGCCGACGAAGCAGTCAAGTATGTTCAGAATTTTATGCTGAACTTTTGACTTATATTTGTCACTTTTTCTCTGTTTTTAATTTATTTCATTTCATATATTATTTAATTCATTTTGAAACTCATATATAGGGTGTCCTGGTATTCAAAATACATTTTTATATTTTTGGATATCGAAAAAAAAGTCGAAAATAATAACAAAGTTTTTCTGCATTATCAAGTTATTAACAATGAAGATTAACCAATCAGAAGCACGCGTTAGATATTCGAGAACAGTACAAAAGTGATTGAGATATTTAAATTTTGTAGAACTGTCTTGGATTCTTGTAGAATTCTCTAGAAATCTGTGAAATTCTCTTGAACTCTCGTGGATACTGTCGAATTTTGTATATGTGAAATACTCGTCATTTCTCTAGAATTATCTAGAGTGAACATTTTTGAATCCTGTATAGGTCCCTTCAGTTCCAGATAATTTCCCGCAAATCTGTGGATTTCCTGTGAATTATTGTGAAAGTCTCTAGAAATCTGTGAATTTTTGCTGAAGTCTGTAACAGGCTCGTGGATACTGTTGAATTTCGTAAAAGTCCCTTCAGTTTCAGAGAATTTTACAAAAATTAAGGAATTTCCTCGACTTTATGTAGAAGTCTCCAGAAATCTGTGAAATTCTCGTACGTTCTTGTAGAATCCTCTAGTTATAGGTGAAACGCTCGTAAATTTCCTGGAATTCTCTAGAAATCTATAGAATTTTCATAATTTATGTATAATACTCGTAAATACTGTGAATTCTGTAGAAGTCCCGAGAGTTTCCGAGAATGCCTCGAAATTCTATAAAGAAATAGATGAAAAAAATAGAAGAAACTTGTGCGGAATTCTCCAGTTTTCTGGATAATGTTGCAAGCTTTGTAGAGAATTTCTGAGAATTCTAGATAAGAAGAATTTCCCAGAAAAAGAAAGACTTGTACTAAAAATTGTACAGTCTCATAGTATTCACAGCTTTCTTGAGAGTTCGGAAAGATTCTACATATTTCAACCAAATTCGCCAAGAACACACGAAAATTCCTAAAGAGCGCAAAATAATTCTACAGATTTTAAGGCGATTTCCGGAATCGCAGATAATTTCACATATTTCTGGAGAATTCTATAGGATTCCTTGAGATTTAAAGAAAATTCCGCAGATTTCAAGAAAATTCTCAAGAATTAGAGAGATTTCCTCCGTAATCTTATAATATTTACGAGTCTGCTACAGGGCTTTTGAGAATTTCAGAAAAAATTTACAAGAATTTTACATATTTCTAGACAATTATAAAAGAGCACAAGGAAATACCACAGATTGTCAGAAAACTCTCTGGAGCTGGAGAGACTTTTGCAGAATTCAAATCATTCACGAGATTTCTACAAACATCAAGAGAATTTTACAGATTTCAAGCAGTTCCTCCCGAATTTAGGAGATTGCGAGTGAGTTTCAACCGGGCTCACGGGAATTCCACAGATTTTCGGAAAATTCTCTGAAACCCAAGGAACTTCGACAGAATTCAAAAGTATTTACGAGTCTTCTACTGGATGCAAGAGAATTCCATACATTTCTAGAAGATTTTAGAGAATTCACGAGTATCTTACAAATGTCTAGAGAATTCTACAGGAATTTCGGAACTTCGCAGATTCTCTGAGACTTCCACAGCTTTTAGAGAATTTCACGAAAATTTAAAATAATTCTAAATATTCTTGGATAACTTTCAAAATTAGGGAGACTTCCAGTGAATTCAACAGTCTTTACGAGCCTCCCCACGGGATTGGAGAGAATTTTACAGATTTCTAGAGGATTCTAGTAAATCTACGAGTATTTTACATATTTCTAAAGATTTCTACAAGAATTCCCGAAAACTTCACAGATTTCTAGAGATTTAAACAAGAGTTTAGGGGAAATTCGAAGACTTTCGGAGAGTTACTTGAATTAAGAAGGACTTCTGAAGAATCCGAGAGTTTTCATGAGCCTCATAAAGAAATAGAGAGAATTCTATAGATTTCAAGCAAATTCTCCAGGATTGAAGAGATCTTCTCCATGATTGTACAGTATTCACAAGTCTTCAATAACATTCAAGAGAATTTATCGAACTCCTGGAGAATGCCATAAATAAATCTAGAGAATTGTGGGAAAATCATAGAGTGTTTTTCTTGAGAAGTGATCAAAATTCACGAGAATTTGACTGATCTCCAGAGAATTCTACCAGGATTGAAGGAAATTCAACAGAACTTCGGAAAATTCTCTAAAAGTAAAGGTTTGTTAAAGGATTCTACAGTTTACGAGCTTTCTACAAACATCAAAAGATCTCCAGAGAATTATAAGAGGATTAAAGATTATTTCACAGATTCCGAGAATTTTTGAGAAAAATTTTGAAGAATCCAACAGATTCCTAGAGTCTTCCACAAGAGCTTAAGAGAATGCCACGGATTCTTGAAGAACTCTTCGAAATGAAAGGAACTTCTACATAATTCAAAAGTATGTACAAGTCTTCTACATGATTTAAGAGAATTTCATAGATTTTTGAAGAATTCTACAAGAATGCACGAAAATTTCACAGATTCTCAGAGACTTCCAAAAGATTGTCTCGAAATTCCACAGATGCTACAAAATCTAAAAAATCAATAGAATTTCACAGATTTCTAGGGACTTCCACAAGAGTTCACGGACATTCCACAAATTTTCCGAAAATTCTCTGCAAATGAAAGGACTTCTGCAGAATTCAACATTATTTACGAGTCCTCCACAGAATTTAATAGAATTTCATAGATTTTTATAGAAAACTGGGATATGACGAGCATTTGAAATATTTATAGGGAATCCTAAAAGAATTTATAAGAATTTTATAGATTTCTAGAGAGTCCCACAAGACTTCACGGGGATCGTACAAAATTCAACAGCATTCACGAGCCTCTTACAGATTTTGGAAGAATCCCACAGATTTCTAGAGAATTCCTTAAGGATTCTAAATATTTCTACATATTTTTGAAGAACTTCCAGAATTTGAGAGACTTTCCCAGAATTCGGCAGCATTTACGAGCCTGTTACGGAATTGGAGAGAATTTCACAGATTTCCAGAGAACTCAACAAGAATCCAAGACAGTTCTATAGAATTTAAATATCTCAATCCCTTTGGTATTGTTACGTAATCGAGCCTTCTGGGAGAAGATATTTTTTCCAATTTTTTTATATCGCTTAAGTGTGAAACTGCACCAGTCACTCACAACCTACTGCAAAAGCAAACGAATTCGAAATTATGCGAACTGAACTTGTTTACGAACACACTCTCGAATATCTAACTCGTGCTTCTGATTTGTTAATCTTTATTGTTAATAACTTGATAATTATTAACTTTGCAGAAAAATTTTGTTATTATTTTCGACTTTATTTTTTTTTTTAAATCGAAAAATATAAAAATGTATTTGGAATACCAGGATACCCCGTATATCCGTCGATGTTTCGAAAGTCCCTTATTACTTTATTAGAAGATAGATAGGTGTTAAGTCTCTGCTCATTCCGTCCAACACCTCCAAATCCTATTATTCCATCTCTCAAACCCGGAGGTTCCTCCAGGTAAGTACCTGGAGTACTGATTTCTGTGATTTCTTTAATTCAAATTCTGTAGAAGATTTTTCTGAGCACTGCTGGTTCCCCGATATTAATATAAAATTGGAATTTTTCAGGGATTGGCCAGAAGAAGAGGTTCTGCGCCAGTGGGGCTGATGTCAAGACTTGACGACATTTCCATGTCTCCAGTTACTGCAATGTCCGAACAATGCTCCAGACGCGGTTCCGTCCCAATGGATATTTCTCGGCAACATAGTAAGGCTGAATAACGTATTTTGTTGAGCCTAAAACGATATTTGTAAATTTTGTTGATTTAATTCGGTCGCCCGCAATTTTCGTTTCCATCTTCTGCGTTTTTGTATTTGAATACATGCAAAACTTAAACTTTGGGCTTCATATTTTATACTTCCATATTTGATTTATCAAAAACTTTCATGATTCTACTCTTCTAATATTCAAGTATCTCTTTTAAATCTAAGGAGTTACATTTCTGCTAACTTTCTGAATGTCTTTCACACTAGATGGGGCATCGAACAGATCAGCATTGGGTCCCAGGGAAGGAAATCTCCCAGCTCCCAGAAGAGCTAGTCTTCCCCAAGAAACAACTCTCGGAAACCTCATTGGAAATTTCATCGCTGCTTCAGGTAATGAATTCTTTCATGATCAAAGATTTTTAAGGATTTCACAAAAATTTCAATAATTTCCATCCTCTAATCCAGAGGTGTCCAACGCGTGAGCAACGGTGTAAATAACTGTCACTCGTCAATCCCCTCTCTTATCACCTTGAATGCGTTTATGCTGTGAGCGCGATGTGGAAAGGGGAAACAAGAAAAAAATGCTCGAAGAAGCGCTCGGAGAAGGAGAAGACAGGAGAAGCGCGCCAGCTTTGCGTTGGACACCCCTGCTCTAATCCATACAAGATTGTCAAACTCATCTCTCTTTCAGAAGAACGCGAAAATTGTCCGATGAACAACAACAACAATAACAATAACAACAGTTCATGTAATAACAACGGAAACAGATTAACCGAAGGTAGTTCTCTCTCAGTCCCTGGAATGCCTTCTCCCCGACGAGGTTCTGTTCCCGCAGACATATCTGAATTACGTCGCGACCTCTTTGGCAGGAACAGCGTGAATGGAAAATCCCGCAGTCGTAAAAAAGTTCTAAGACGGAGAAGCAGTGGAGGACCAGAAATGTTTGCTGGAGGCAACGGTGATGGGAATGACAATGTCTGGCTCAAATCCAGGAGGGATTCCGTGAAACGGGACTCCATCCCGGAACCTGTGGTAAAGCGGCGAGGATCTTTGCCGGTTGACGTTGTTGCAGTTTCTCATACTGGTCGGTACATTCATAGGTAGATCAGAATCGGCGAAGCGGCGCTCTCAGAAATTCCTTTCGCACTTCCGCTTTATATTTCCAAAGCACGCTCAGAATTTACTGCTTTTCTCAGTGCCTGACGAACGATCGCTCTTTGCCCGATGAGACCTACCTCATCACTTTCCTTTTTTTTATTTTTTTTTCTAATACTGAAACGTTTCTGATTATCGAGACGCCTACTTTAAAAGTAGTTGTATGTATACTCTATTCCAGGAGTGGCCAACTTGATAAGAGCTAAGATATACTTTTTACCGACGAAACCCTATGGGATCTACCAGCACGGTGGCGACTTGACCGGGAAACAAGGAAGGATCGGGAAATGACCGGGAATTTTATTGACCGGAAAAAAACCGGGAAATGACCGTAAATGAAATTTCAAAACCGGGAGATTACTTGATTCAACCTAAAAAATCCAAAATTTTACCGTAAAAATATGATATATGACCACTTTTTTTTTTATAAATTGAAAAGAGATCTTATCATTCCATTTGAAGAATGTAACGTTCCTTTAGGCTGATTCTGACAATTTTTGGATATATCTGTACTTTTTGTTGCTCTATAAAAATTTTTTTAGCTGACTCAAGTTTGATAATCAAATTGATGATAGCCCAAACATACAGAAAGAATTATTTTCTCAATTAAAAAAAAAATGTATTTATCACGGTTTACTTGCTTTCTCCTTATTTATTTGATTTAGGACAGGGAATTTCAGAAAATAATTATATTTTGTATTCTTGGACAGGGAGTTTCAGTGAAGACATGAAATTTCACTTGAAACATAATGATAATAAATAATAATTTTATTCGAATAATCTTCATTCTAACTGAGGAGAGAGGACATTGAAAGAATCATTCTTTCAATTTAAAATTCGTCAAAATTTGAAAGTCCCCTCTCCTTAATTTAAAATGAAGAAAGTACTTATAGCAGTTTTCAGAGTAGAAGGAGCATTTTGAATGAGAAATATTTCTAAATCATAATAGAAAACTTGTTCACATTGTTCATTGCGAATTCAACTTTTTTAGTTAAAAAATCAACTAATTGGTTGAAAATTAAACTCTTTTGTTGGAAATTAAACTTTTTTGTTGAAAATGATTTTTTTTTGTTGAAGGTGCATTATTTCAACTTAAAATTCACCTCTGATTGAAAATGTAACTACTTTGTTAAACATCCATTCATAGTGAATTAGTAAAGATTCAAGTATTTAGTTGAACAATGATTTTCGAAATAAAAAATAAAACTATCACTTTCAGAATTTATTACCTTTGTTGAAAATTCGCCTCTTTTGTAGAAAACTAACTTTTATGGTTGAAAATTAATTTTTTCTAACTGGAAACTGATCTTTCCATGTTCAAAATTCAACTATTTCGATGAAAATTTGTCTTTATGGATTGAAAATTAAATTAGTTCATTGACAATTCACATATTTTTTTGACCAATTGGTTTTCGGTATAAAATTATCTTTTTCTTCGAAAGTTACTTTTTTTATTTGAACTGAGAATTCAATTATTTCGCTAAAAACTCACATGTTTTGTTGAAAAAGAGATTTTTTGGTATAAAATTTTCTTTTTCTTCGGAAGATACTTTCTTGTTCAAACCGGGAAATGGCCGGGAATTTTAAATCGTCTGCCAAATCGCCACCCTGACCAGTTACATACTTCTTGCAATTTTAAATGAAACAATAGATTTATATATTATTTTTTTATTAAAAGGAAAAAACATGAAATTGATTTCTTAGTAACTAGTTACTAACTTGTTATCAATAATATGGTAACTTACATAATATTTGCGTTTCCGCGATCGACTCGAATAATAGCCGCGATCGACCGGTTGGCCATCCCTGTCTCTATTCAATCAAATCGAATACTTTCTTCTTAGTTTGATAAATCTTCGAATATTTATATTCCAGAGGACGCTTCAAACTTGGTCGCTTTGAACTAAATTCTTTTAATTCCAAATCGAGCTTGTAGCATTTCGAACTAGAATGAAGTATTAAATTTAAATAATTAAGAAAGGCTGTTAGAAAGTTTAATATTTCTAATTTCGGATAGCTTCAAATATTTAATTTATTGTGTAGTAAAGTCATAGACTTTGTAAATCCATTTCTGATTTCAAGATGGAACAACGGTTTCATTCGTAAACGATTTTCTCCGAAAATACATACAACTATTTGAAAATTTGGCATTACAATAATCATGAGCAGTACAGTAATTGTTCTTTCGTGAACGGGAAACCTCACCAAAATTCGATCGTACAGATTAAAAACATCATTAATTGTTATGAGAATTTAAAATAACTCATACTCTCATAAGATAAGAGATGAGGTATTTCAAAGTTTAGTCTATTATATCTTATGACAATTTATAATAGATTATAATACAAAACAGTTTCCATCGAATATCTCTGTTTGACCTGAAGACGAGCTAATGATGTTTTTAACTTAAACGACAGAATTGTTGAAAGTTGAAGAAAGTTCACGATATAGAACTTTCTGGTAGGCGAGTCGGATCTTAAAGACGAAATCGTTCGTAGGCTGGATCTGACGGAAACGCTATCTATGTACGACAGGATCAGCATCGGGACTCCGAAGATCCAGCCTCTGGAGGCTTTAGCACACAGTAGGTGGACCACCGAAGTCGAGTGACCTCAATTCAGCAACGGCTGCCGACCCCAGCCATCCGACGCAGCTCTAACAACATCTTTGATGAGAAGAATTTAAGGAATCATGGTGGTCGCGAGTCCCAAAAACCCTGGGAAATGTGCTCAGAAATGAGAATTGATAAGAAAAACTGCCAATGAATGCAATCGCGACACTTAATTCTAAAACATTTGTGTATATTTGGAAATTTTTGAAATTGTACATATATTTCTGTAAATAGCAGTGCGCGGCTTAATATTGTCAAGCTTTTAGAGTTTTTATCAGTTTCATGTTTTGACGGCGAAAGGATTTTAATGTTTCGAAGTTCGGAAAGTTGGACAATTTAGGGGGCTTCTATAATTTAAACGAGCTTTCCTAATCTCTCTCCTTAATTTGAAATTCTTTTTCAATCATGGTCGTCCTTAATTTCGAATGT
The DNA here is from genome assembly GCA_011762715.2 of Neuroterus valhalla. Lineage (NCBI taxonomy): Eukaryota > Metazoa > Arthropoda > Insecta > Hymenoptera > Cynipidae > Neuroterus > Neuroterus valhalla. The sequence goes on along the minus strand of WSXT02043500.1, from coordinate 16,141 downwards.
TGACAATGGAAAAATAGAAGACAAAAATATTCCGTGGCCACGATCAAAAGTGTCGCTTGAACCTTTATTAATGTAGTCTTCCCAATTATTTCTCGAATTCGGGAGGAGGAATATTCGCGCCAAATTGATGTGTGCCATACGAGAGGACCAAAGTGAAGTCTTCTCGAAAATCCATGGCTCAAAGCAAGACATGCGAGTAGAAATGAATTTGCTAAAAACCGAAACACACACACAGGGTTCATAATGAGGATTTTAATATTGAAAATATAACAAAAAATTATTTTAAAAAGGCTAGGTACGGAGAAGAAGAAAAGACTGATAGAGAAACTCGCAGCTATAGAGCTAGAAGTTGAAACGGAGAGAAGTAAAGTAAAGTAAAAGTAAAACTAGTATGCGAACCGAGTTTGGAGTTACAATTTTGCTCATAGCTAGAAAAGTTTTGAATCTCGAATCTGTTCAAATTCCGGTCGTTAGTTTTCCGATTTTGCAAAGTCGACCCTATTGTTAGGGAAGAGATTTTCTAAAAGTCTCAAGATCGATTCCGAACGGCTCTTTTCTGATTTTATTCAAGATTAGAAATAACAAAGGCTATCGAAGCTGGCTCTAGTAGAAATATACTCAGTCCTGAGGGAAGCGCGAAACCGTAGACATTCCTTAAAAGGTGTATAGTTATTGGGTAATAATTAAAGTAATGATTGTAATTAATATCTGCTCATCCATGCTATTCGTCATCCACGTCATCCTTATCGTCATCGTTGCTGTAATATCAACAAACAAAAAAACGATATCGAAGAGAATATTCATGTAGATAGTCACTCGACCTCAACTTAGATAGATACCGTTCTTTAATGTTAGTGTCATTAATTTATTATTAATTATAAACATACCCGCGAAGCGTAAGATAGTCCAGTGGAATTTTCTATTTTATTTTGGGAAAACTACTTATTCTTTACTCGATTACTGGAGCCGAGATAAGAATTTAAAAATTCTCGAGAACTTATATCAGGGAATATTTTTCAAATGGAGAATATACTGAGAATTCCCATTATTTAGGTTCCATCCATGGTTCTCGATCAACTTATATAACCACTACTAAATTCAAGTGTACACGTGTCTCTCAATTCTTTTAGATTCTCTTGAATTCTTCTGCATCGTCTCGAATTCTCTGTAGTGTGAATGATGCTAAAATCAGGTGAGTTCAAGTGGATTTAGGTTCACTCGAATGAATTCAGTTCAAAAGAATATTCTCTGTTTGGAACTCTAAAACGAGATCTAGAGATTTAGTGGAAGTCAAAAAAGTGTCATTTTACGTATAAGTCTTAAAAAATTATTTCCAGCATTTCAAAATACTTGAAGAACTTACTAATAAATTTCGAAGCAAAGAAGAAATTTTTGAATAAAATTCTTGCGTCAACATGGTTTTTAAACCAAATTTAATTGTCTAAATATTATATCCCACTCAAGGCCATGTCACATTTATCCAATTCTCACATTAGCGAAATGTTTTTTCTGAAAAATTTTTCTTCTGTCATTATAAACATCTAAGATCGTACAAACCTTCCCTTGTGCTTTTTTCAATAATCAAAATTCCCAACTGAATATCTTATCTAACTTATTTTGCGTAGACGTGAATTTTTGAAGAAAAAAATGTAGGAATCGGCTATATCACATGGCATTAATTTTTTTAGTCTCATATACAAAATACAATTTTTTATTCACAGGTCAAAAAATCTGAGATCTTCCTGATCTCCTTTATTAACTATAATCTAGGGATCTCAAGCGTGAAGAATTTTAACGATATTCTACATCTAGTGTGGAAGTCTTGTTTTATCGAGTTTTTTTCTAATTCAATATTACTTATTTATTGACTCTTCATATTATTATGTTTAGTGAGAGTGACTTTATTATTAACAATAAACTTAAGTGGAATATTTTTTTTTGTTTTTGGAACTCCTATACATGATTTTATAAGTACAATTTTTTATGTGAACTTTATTTTATTTAAGAAAAATCTATTATTATTCAATTTCAACTCGATAAAAATTCTCGATAATAACATTGTAATCTCTATCTTGATAAGCAACTCTTTCGACTGCCTTTCCTCTCGCAATAGGAGCGAAAACCCATCGTCTGTTGAACTGTCAGAAAGTAAATTAATGTTATCTAGGAAAAGTAACTGTGAAAAATATGAACAACAAGTAACTTGAACTAATATTCGATATTTGTGTCAATTTAGATTAGCGATCATTTTTTTTAGAAGAAAAAAAATGACAGAACTACCTATCACATTTCCCTATCGTTTTCAGACGCATCTTTGCGCCAAAGAATTCCTGTCGCGGAGGATGAATTCCTTGAATCTCAATGGATTCCGTGGTTTAATCTAGTTCAATTATTGAAAACAAAAGAAAAACTCTGAAAATGATAATAATGGAAAATTCTATGATATTTCTGATCTTGATTGAAAGTCAGACTAACACTAACTGAATCAAATGAAATGCGTTAAAAGAAAATATAATACAGAAAAAATATTGAATTCTGAAATTCGATCTGCTTTTGAGCACCGACTCTTCTCACCTGTTTCAACTTTCAGAGTTTTTTTTTATTTGCAGGGTCCTTATTGCGAAAACAGACCAATGAAAACGGGACTAAAATACAAAACAGTTAAGTAAACTCTGAATCCTGAATTATTAACGAATTCGCTAATTCTATACACGAACACTCTCCGAGCACTACTTTTTGATCAACTTAAAGCACTTAGATATATGTGAACCTATGACTATCTCCTAAAATGATGTCGTCGCCGATTGAATTTGTTAATAATCCCGTAACTTTCTCCTGTAATGTTCTTGATCTGGTGAAAGAAGATTTCAGTCTCAAAGCGCAACATTTTTAATTGGATTTTATACGTTTCATTTTTCTCCATAAATTATTAGGTCAATTATAATAGGAGTTATTTATGACTTCGTTAACTAATTAGTATACTTTTCTATTCTTAAAAAAAACATCATGAAATGAAAGTACATTTTTGACATTATTTGATATATGCTTTAAATATTCATGATTGCTTTAAAGAAACGTCACTTCATATACTGTTATATAATTTATCATCAAATAAATAGTGGAGAGAAAATACTCAGCAAACACGAGTATAGAGCTAATCCGTAACTGTTCCAGAACATGCTAATAACATATTATCTTAATACCAAAGTCAGATTATTATTTGTTGCCAGGAAACTGTACAAACGAAACTTCCATCATAATTCGTTCGCCAAAGTTTAAAAAGAATTCTACAATTTCACACGTTTCCAGTTAAAAATTAGATAATTTAGAACGTTTCTAAAAGTTCAAAGGTTTACAATGGAAAATTCTTTAATTTAGAACAGAGAAAATGACAGCCTGGATTTATTTATTTACCGAAAATCTGATAAATTCTTATATGAACAGTTTAAATATCACTTGATGTTTACGATATTAGATTGTAATAAAAATAAGCTGCAAAATGTTTATAATTTCATTTAAACATTTTCAAATTGTGGAAGTTTTGAGTCTTCACCTGAGTGTTTGCTGGTTTTGTCTATTCACAAGAGATTGTTTTCCTCAAACTGAGACTTTCTTCAATCACCAAGAACACAAAACAATTTTCCATGACTGCTTTCTGAGGGATAACTATTATCAACCATGTCCACTGAAATCGTGTGCGTGTAGAATCGTGTCTTTCAGACTCAACCAATTTTTCAAACAATAGGTGTGTCTAACGCTCGCAGAAAATAGTGTCAGGCCACAGTATATTTGCTACACCGCAAAGATTAATGAAATAAAATTTTACAAGCGATTTATGAAGAAGTTCCTCGGTGTCAGAGTAGCTTTATGAAATAAGAAAAACTGGAGAAAAACAAATCCAAACAAAGGTAAAATTATTGTATTGAATTCCGAAAAAAATATTTTTATTTGTAGAAAAAAAATCTGTTGTTCTAGCCAAAGTTACTCTAAGAAATACTGAAATATTGTATTATGTTTGGCATAACTCAACCGTCGGAAAAAGCCTGAATGAAACCTAGAGAGTTCTTTTTATCTATATTTTCCATCTGAACAATTTGAAAAGTTATTTCAACATTGACTTCTCAGTTCCAGAACTGCCATTTGAGAAGCGATTGCTTAAATAGTATTGGAGATGTCAATTGGGTAAAAAAAGCGGAGGAAGAGATCAAATAAAAATAAGATAAAAACAAACGCAGGGCTGATGATGAGACAAAGTCATTGTATATTTTCTATTTAATATTGACTTTAGAAAATCGGCGCATTAGCTGCGGTTAAACAATGTGTTCTTATTATAAATATTATTTGTAATTGTAATGCTACGACGACACGTACATATATTTAGAGGAAAAGAGAGAGAAAGAGTGAAAAAGAGAAAATGCGAGAGAATTCGTTCACTATGTCCCTTCCACAGAGAATAAGTAGAATGTGTGGCGCGTATTAATTAAATGGCCTATCGCATTTCTCAGTAGTCCATGATAGAATCTGAATCTCCCAAATAATTTATTCTGTTCTCTATTTATTATTATGTAACTTAATTGGAAGGATGCCTACGAGATCCCCCGTAGAATAAAAATGTTACGCTGGAAATACGAAATGAAGTGTGTAAACCCGTTTTGTTTATTAAAAGTATCCAAAAAATATTGACGTCTTTTAATACTCCGAGTCCTGTTCATTCAAGTGCATGAAACATTTTTACAAAAATTTCTCTTCTATTACTGATTGCTTTTTTTATAAAGTTTTAATGGTTAAGTATTTTAATTAAATTGCGGTACATGCGTATCGACTGGACAAATAATAATTAGTTTTAATTAGTCAAAAGCTCTCGAAATCGAAAACTTGGAAATTTCGAGACTTAGATTAGCTTCGAAATTTTCAAAGCCGAAGTTAGATTTATCTTTCATGCAGAATAAATTTTGTTTTTTTTCAACAAAGGTTCCCGATTATTTTTGGTGCGGATAGGAAGATACCTATGAATAATCTACGAGATGCCTTCCAAGTCAATCTGCTGTTATTTTACGAAAAACATTTTTTTTTCATGTACTACAAACTATATACCCCAGGGAAATGTATAAAGTAAATTATTCAATTCCCGCAGTGCTCCGCTGGGATCTGAACAAATAAAATTAGAAGTAAAAATGAAAAACTCCAAATTTGAAGTGCAAAAAATGAAGATTCTCAAAATTTTACAATTTCGAATCAAAACATTCAGAAAGTAAAAAAATAAATAAAAATAAATAAACAAAAATGCATTAAAAAAATCCATTTCTTCTTCTTTTAATATCACTAATATTTTTAATTTGAAAACTCAGCGAAACAAAATTTGAAAAATTTATTACATGTTCACTTTTTGATTCCAAAATGCGACAAAACCACAATATATTTTAATCCACGATTTCCTTTTATTCTTTATTTAGTATCAGCAAATCAATTGAAAAAATTGATTACTTATTAGAACTGTTTACAAAAATTGAAAATGTTGTTGAGTTGAAACATTACTCTTGAGGGTAAATTAAAATGTTCCATTAAAAAATACTATAAGCGCCTGTTATTCAATGGCATTGTTCATTAGAATCGTTTGTAATAATAAATGAATGTTGTTAAGTGGTAATGCATTCAGTTGTAGTATTATTTTCGAAGAATTCATTATTCTGCTGAAAAGACGATTTTTCGAGATCCAAAAGCGTTTTTTTTCAATTTATTTATGACGATTGTTTATGACATGTTATGATCTGCCAGTGTTTAGTTATAATAAGATTTTTACATGGTTTCACAACAAGAAGACAAAAAAAAACAAGAATGAGGGCTTCGAAGTACAACAAAAATCGATATTTTCATCAGTATTTTTATAAGAATCAAGGAAGTAGAGGAACTCCATCCACGATATTGAAATCTGTGAATAAGAGAAAACAGGTACCACAAAATAAGAAAATTCTTGTTTTTTAAAATTGCACAACGTGAATAAAAAATTTAAAGAATTTTGTTTTGAGAAATCGGCTATACAAAGTTCACTGAAATTTAATAACCTTTAATCAAAAATAAGAGATAGAAAAATCAGCCAAGAAATGTAGGCTCTAGACCTATTTGAACCCCAATTACTACTTCGCACACATTGGCGCACACATATCCAATTTGTATTTTTCGCGCGCTATCCATTGGGTCAACACTGCAACCAACACAACAGCAAGAGGAATCCGTTGCGTCATATTGCGCACTAGGCCGACTCGCTAGGCCTGTGTCGTAAATAACGTTTTAAAGGCTCATGCCTCGTCGCAGAATCAAATAAACCTTTGCGAAAATAGTGCTTATCTACTTCTTGAGTGTTTTCGTGAGATGTGACCTGCATTAACTCAATATCTGACGAAAGTCGTGACCATCCGTTGACGTATTCGTGCGCGCTCGGTAGGTCAAAATGGCGTGAGCAGAACGATCGGTTTTAGGTTATAATCATTCTTACTGGAAAGAATGATTTAGAACTCGATTAAAAGTGCTCTTGGTGATTGTTTTGGTGAATTTTGGGAGCCTCGTTGCATGAGTTATGAGGACGGAATGCCCGCAGGCGGTAACAGTCGTTTCCGTGGTTACCCAGCGCGGATGTCCGAGCGCCAACAGCTCGCACTTCTTCTGCAAATGACCTCTCAGGAAATGGTTTCAGGTACAAATAATGCCCAAATCTTATACAACCACTATTTCTTCTAAAGAAAAACTATGGTCCTGGGTAATTTTCCTCTCTGAAGATCTCAAAATCTCTACTTTCGCGAAGCTAAGAGGTGCAAAACAAACGGGTTTGTTTGGTTTATTTTCTTCAAATGATAACAATAACCATAATAATTATGAGAAATGTAGAAAAGATGTGTAGCACTTGCTTTTTATGCTAGAAACATGAAATTCTTGTAGATTTGCAAAGTTCAACATGAAAAAAAAACATTTCATTCATAATTTCGTTAAAACTGACTGCCTCTGATAAGGTCTTGTTATTTTGGAGTAGATCTTTATCCGACACTTGGAACATTCAAATGTATTGTGTACAACAATAGCGTAGAGGGTTAGAGTTCATTTTTAGGTAGCATTCGTGCCTCATTTGCAAGCTGAAATGATTTTGCGAAAAGCAAGCTTGCCAACATGCGGAATTAGAAACTGTGACAAGTGAAAACTCCCGCGAAAGCAGCAGGATATTAATTAAGGAGGGGGAAAGTTGTAACGATATTGTTTACATGTTGATGTTCCCGCCAAAAAATTAGTTATTTGGAGGATGTTAGATCTTGAGCGATACGGTTACAGAAAATTACAGCTTTATTTTGTTACGGAATTAAAGTTTAATTTGCCTAACATTTTTTTATTGGCAAATTTCAATATTACTTTAATATAATTTATTATAGACTTAAAAAGAATTATAAAATTATAAATTAATCTTAATCAATGGTTCGGAAGAAACAGAAGTTTTGTTTCCAGTGAGAAAGGTAAATAAAATATTGTCATCTACGTTTCGTTGCGTAAGGAAAGTTGAAGCGAACATAATTTTTTGTTTTGTTTGTTAAACAAACATGTTCAAATCCATATAAGTCAGCAACTTCATAATGACAGCCTTATCAGGGGAAAAATTTTGAATTGGAATCATTCAAAATGTAACACATGGACAATTTCAATTCGAAAACTTGAAAATTGGAAAAATTTGAATCTAGGGTATTATTAGTGACTTGACCAGGAAATCGAGAATTGACCGGGAATTTAAATAAAAATCCGGGAATTTACTTGACTCCACCTAAACTATTACAAATTTTGTCGAAAAAATAAGAGAAATGACCGCTTTCTTCTTATGAATCAAAAAGATATCTGATTCTGAAAATATATAAATATATCCATACGTCATGAGATGAAGAATTTTTTCCATGATAAGAAAAACGTTTTGCAAATTTTTTAGTCTGGGATATTTTTTTAGATGACTCAAATCTAATAATCGAATTGATGATAGCCTAAACATACAAAAAGAATTATTATCTACATTTTTTCAAAAAAATATATTTATCACGTTCTATTTGCTTTTCCACATATATCTGACTTGGGAGAGGGTATTTCAGAAAATAATTATAGTGTTTTTTTTAGGGCAGGAAGTTTCAGTGAGGAAGTATAATTCCACTTTGAACAAGGAATTTTTTTACATGGAACGGGAACTTTTTAAACTAATTATAATTTGGATTTAGAAGAGGGGGATTTCAAAAAATCGTTCCTCTGATTCAAAATTCGTCACAATTTTAAGTCCCCTCTCCTTAATTTTAAATGAAAAAAGTACTTCAAGCAGGCTCTAGAGTAGAAGTAGTATTCCGAAGAATAAATATATCTGAATTATGATAGAAAACTTGTTTACATTGTATACTGCAAGTTTATCCTTTTCCAGTTGGAAAAATCAACTACTTGTTTTAAATGTAATTTATTTTGATGGGAGTTCGGAAGTTAATATTCGTCTTCAAAAATTCTTCTTTACGGTTAACAATTCAAGTTATACAGTCAAACATTTATCATTTTAGTCGAACATTCATCAGGTTGAAAACTCTCATGTTTGGTTTAAAATTAATTTCTCAAGCTCAAAATGTCACTATTCCATTTTTGTTTGAACATATTTATTTTCATAGTTCAAATGATTGCAACCAGTTTGTTGAAAAATTGTATTTTTTGGTTGAAAATTAATTTTTTGTCAAAAATTGAACTATTCTAGTTAAAGGTTCATCATTTCAGTCAAAAATTTGTCTGTCTGGTTTAAAATTCAACTATTCCGGTTAAACATTTATACTTTTATTTAATTCATCATCATTTTGCGTAAAAATGTAGTAATTTCTTTGAAAGTACATAATTTTGTTGTTGTTGAAAGTTAGTAAAAGTTAATTTATCTGTTTGAAACTCAACTCCTTCAGTTGAAAATTCCTTGTTTCAGTATAAAAATTTTATGCTTGATTTGAAATTGATTTTTTAAACTAAAAATGTTACTGTTCCACTTTTGGTTGGAAAAAATTATTTTTTGACTTGGAAATTTGACAATTTGTTACTGTTCCATTTTTGGTTGGAAATAATTATTTTTTGACTTGGAAATTTGACAATTTGTTACTGTTCCATTTTTGGTTGGAAATAATTATATTTTGACTTGGAAATTTGACAATTTGTTACTGTTCCATTTTTGGTTGGAAATAATTATTTTTTGACTTGGAAATTTG
>WSXT02043489.1:0-13235 GCA_011762715.2 Neuroterus valhalla | reverse complement strand
AGCCGAATATGTATTTGAATTTACAACCGAAAATAAAGTTTGTAACAAACGTCATGAATATTGTTATTAAAAAAAAATTACCCAAATAGTTGTATTTTTTTCGAAGCCATTGTATATTCTGAACCAAATGATTGAATTTTCAACCGAAAAGAGGAGATCAACAAAATACATTACTTTTCAGCTGAAAATCAATAATTTTTACCTTTAAAGATGAATTTTCAATCGAGTCATAGAAAGTTTTAACCAAATAAATAAATTTTCATCAAAAAGAAGAGTTTTCAACAAAATACAGTAATATTGTCAATTCAAAGGAACGGGTCTCAACAAGATAGTTTTATTCCCAATTAAGTTCTTGGATTTTCAACCGAACAGTTGAATTTTTCATCAAGAATGGAGTTCCCAAGAAAATTCATAAATTTTCAACTGCAAAGAATCATTTCTATACAATTAGTTGTATTTTCAAGCAAGAAACTTGATTTTTAACCAAATAATTAAACCTCCAAGAAAAAAAGGGGCTTTCAAGAAAAAATATCACTTCTCAACTAAATATTTAGTGAAAAAGTTGAATTTTCATCTGCGCCTTCAAAAGTCCAACTAAATCGTTCAACACTTATCCAAAAAAGTAATTGTTATTGAAAATGTAATTGAATTTCCAACCAAATTATTGAATTTTCTGACTAGGAAGAGTAGTCTTCAACGAAGTGAATGAATCGTTAAATTGGAGAAGGGCCATTCTCAACCAATTACCTGTTATTTTTAACCAAGAAGTAGAATTCTTATCCAAATTTTTGATTCTCCAACCAGGAAGACTAGTTTCCAAAACAATACATGAATAGGGTAATTTGAAAAGGACAATTTTGAATCAAATATTTGTATTTTCTAAAGAGTAATTGAATATCCGAACAAATATTTAAATTTTTAACCAAAAAGAGTAGTCTTTAACAAAATGCATGGATTAGAGAATTTGAAAACGACCATTTTCGAACAAATATTTGTATTTTTAACAAAGTGATTGAATTTTCAACCAAGTATTTGATAATTAGACCCAACAAAGGAATTTTAAAGTAAATACAATGAATGTCAACAAAAAGAGATAAATTTCACAACCAAATAAATGTATGTTCAACACAGTAATTGAATCCTAAACCAATATTTAACTTTTCAACCAGAAGGAAGAATTCACAACTAAGTACATGAGTTTCGGAATTCGTAAGGGACAATTTTCCACCAGAGAATAGCATTTTTAACCAAATTTCTGAAAAGACGAATGAAAAAGGATTTATTATCAAAGCAGATGAAAACTCAACTATAGAGAAAATATATATTGCCGAATGGTTGCATTTTCCACCAAGTAATTGAATGTACGATCAAATATCTGATTTTTTTTTACCAATAACAGTAGTTTCTAACAAATAAATATATTTTGAAATTTGAGGACAATTTCTAAACAATAACCTGTTATTTCCAACCAAGGAATTAAATTTTTTCCCAAATTTTTCATCCTTCAACCAGTAAAACTAGTTTCCAAAAAAGACATGAATACGTAAATTTAAAGAGGACAATTTTCAAAAAAATAGTTGTATTTTCGAGAGAGTAAATAAATTTTTGAAGAAATGTTTCAATTCTCAACCAATAAGAGTTATTTTCCTTGAAATACAGACATTTTAAACTTAAAAAATCAGAGTTTCAACTAAATAATTTTATTCTCAACCAAGTAATTGAATTTGCAACCAAATTTTCGAATATTTAAACACAAAAAGGAGTTCTAATGAAAATTGCACAAGGATCTTCAACTTAAAAAGATCGATTCCTCTACCAAATATTTGTATTCTCAACCAAGCAGTTGCGTTTCTACCGAGTATTTGACTTTTTTATAAAAAACAAGAGTTTTTAACAAAATGCATGAATTTCAAGATTTGTCAGGGACAATTTTACACCAGAGGATGGAGCTTCCAACCGAATGTTTGAATTTTCGAATGGAAAAAGAAGACTTTCACAAAATATGTAAATGATTAACTAGGAAAATCAATTCTAACAAATAATTGTATTTTCTAACAGGTTATTGAATCCCTAACCAGTTGTTTCATTCTTTGACCAAAGAACTTCGTTTTCAACAAAATAATTGAATCCTATAATTGGACAATTTTTACTCAATATACTTATAGTTCCACCAGACGATCTTCAACCAAATGTTCGAAGCAGTAGTTTTTAACAAAAAATATGAATTGTGAAATTGGAGAACGCCAATGTTCAACCAAAATTGCCTGTTAATTTCAACCATGAAGTTGAATTCTTAACCAGTTTTTTTATTCTACGACCAAGAAGAAGCAAAAATAAAAAAGGACGTGAATAGGTAAATTTAAAAGAGACAATTTTGAACCAAATAAATGTATTTTCATAAGAGCAATTGGATTTTCACCGAATATTTGAATTTTCAACCAAAAAGAGAAGGTTCTAACGAAAAACATGAGTTCTGAACTCCAAAAGCCAGCATCTTCGAGCAAAAAGTTGTACTTTCAACAAAGTAATCGCACTTTTAACCAAAAATTTAAACATTTAAACAAAAAGGAGAATCCCCAAGAGAACGCAAGAATTTTCAATTAAAGAAGATCAATTTCACAACCAAATAGTTGTATTTTTAACACAGTCATTGAATCCCATTCACTTTTCAATGAAGAAGAAATGTTCGCAACACGATAATTGAATTTCAAAATTTTTAAAGAATAATTTTCCAAAAAAGAATTGAATTTTGAACTAAATGTTGAACCAAGTCTAGCCAAGAAGATTACTTTACCAAAAAAGACATAAATAGTTGAATTTAAAAAAGACAATGTTGAACCCAATTATTGTATTTTTAAGAAAGCGTGTTTGAATTTTCGACCAAGTTTTCGAATTCACAACCAAAAAGACTAGTTTTCAAAGCAATTTATGGCTTGTAGAACTTGAAAATGACAATTTTCGATCAAATGATTTTATCTTCAACAAAGTAATTCAATTCCTAACCAAATATCAGAACATTCAAAAGAGAACATTCAAACAAAAGAGAAACTTCCAAGGAGATACAAGAGTTGTCAACTAAAAGAGATCAATTTTACAACCAAATAGTTGTGTTTTCAACACACTAATTGACTCCTTTTTCACTATTTGACCAAGTAGAAGAGTTCGTAACAAAATGAATGAATTTCAGGATTCTTGAAGAATAATTTTCCACGAAAGAATTGAGTTTTCAACTAAATGTTCAAAAGAGTAGTTTTCAACGAAATATATGAATTGTAAAATGGCAGAAGGACAATTTGCTATCACATAGATGTATTTTCAAAAGTGTAATTAAATTTTTGACTAAATATTCAAATTTTCAACCAGAAACAGTAGTTTTTAACACAATATATGAATTGCAGAATTTGAAAACAACGATTTTCAACCAAATATTCAAGCATTAAAACAGAAATAGGAGTTTTCAAGAAAACATATGTATATATATGTACAAGTCTTCAACCAAACAGTTGTATTTCCAGCCAAGAAATAAAATTCTCAAAAAAAAAAAAGATTTTTCAACAGAATACATGAACAGTCAACTAGGAAAAATCAATTTCAACGAATAATAGGTGTATTTCCCACCAAGTGATTGAATTCTCAACCAAATTTTCCATTCATTGACCCAATAGAGTAGTTTGCAACAATTTGAATGAATTATAAAATTGGAGAGAGACGATTCTCAACAAATTACTCTTATTTTTAAACAATCCAATTTTTTTTATTCTCTGACCAAAAAGACTAGATCCAACCAAGAAGATAATTTTCAACCAATTATTTCTATTTTGAACTAAATAGTTAAATTTTAATCTGGATTCTTGATTATTCATCTACGAAGACTAGTTCTCAACAAAAAACATGAATTGGTAAATTTAAAGAGATTGCTTTTTGAACAAAATGTTTCATTTTTACAAAGTAATTGAATTTTCGAACAAATATCTTGATTTTCCACAAAAAGAGTAGCTTCCAACATGATACATGAATTGCAAAAATTCGTAGACGACAATTTTGAACCACATATTCGGATATTCAAACAAAAAAGGGAGTCTTTAAGAAAATACAAGACTCACTCAATCAGAAACACCAATTTTCCAACCAAATGGTTGTATTTTTAACAAAGTGATTGAATTCTCAATCAAATCTTTGATTTTTTAATAAAAAAAGCAGTTTTTAACGAAATAGATGAATAGTCAACTAGAAGAATTCAATTATACCAAATAGTTGTATTTTTCACCAGGCCATTCAATTTTCAACAAACTTTTTCATGTTTTGACCAAAAAATATAGTTTTCAATAAAATAGAGGGATCGTAAAGGTCGTGGACACTTTTCATCCGAATACTGCGATTTTCAAAAAAGTCATTGAATTTTATATAACTTTTACTCTTCAACCAAGGAGAACAGTTTTGAACGAAAAAACTTGAATTGATGAATTTAGGAAAGACATTCTTTGAACGAAAAGTCATATTTTCTACAAAGTAATTGAAATTTGAACCAAATGTTTGCATATTTAAACAAAAATACGAGTTAAAAATCAAGAATCTTTACTTTGGAAAGACTGATTCTCAAATCAATGAATTTCCAAACAGAAATTTGAGTTTCTCTATCTGAGAAGAATGAAGTTATGACTAAGTAGTATATTTTTTGATCAAAAAGGAGTTTTCAACAATATTCCCTGATTTTCACTGAAAAATATTGAAATTTCAATGGAAGAAGATCAATTTTCAACCAAAAAGCTTAGTTTTTGATCAAAAGTTCGGTTTTTCAACAAAGAAGAATAGTTTTCAACAGAATCGATGAATTAAAAAATGAGAAAGGGCCATTTCCAATCAAAGGCTTGTTTTTCCAACCAATTTGATGGATTTTCAAAGAAATATTTGAATTTTCGAACAACAGAGAGAGGTTTTCATCAAAGCACATACATTTTCGACTATAAATCATTAATTGTCAACCATCAGCTAGATTTCAAACCACGTGGTTCAATTTCCTACCAAATAGTTGAATTTTCAACTGAAGAAGATCGATTTGAAACTAAATAACTTAGTTCTCAAGAAAAAGTTCGGGTTTTCAACAAAGCAGAATAGTTTTCAACCAAATGCTTGTTTTTTCAACTAAGTTGATGAATTTTCAAAGAAATATTCGAATTTTCGAACAACAAAGAGAGGTTTTTATCAAAGCACATAATTTTTAACTTATTAAAATATAAAATGTCTACCAATAGCTAGATTTTCAAGCACATTGTTCAATTTTCAACTGAATTTTAAAATGGTCATCATAAAGAAACGTTTTCAACAAATTTATTTGTTCATCATCTGAAAAAAATTCCTCAAAAATATACATTTGAATGTTCAATGAGAAAGATAATTTTTCAACTGGGAGATGAATTTTTAGCTTGAAATCTCAGCTAGAAACATACATTTTCAACTAAAAATAAGATGAATAAATTTTCAGTCAAATAATTGATATTTGTCCGAAAGTGCAATGAATTTACAGCAAATTATTTAATCAACTAAAAATATTAACTTCTCACTTATATGATAAATCATCAACTTAAATCATGAATTTTCAACGAAAATTTGATGTTAAGGCAAATAATTGCCTTTTTTCCGAAAAGAAAATTTTAATTTTCAATTTTAACTAGAACGAATTAGATAGAAGAGATAGATTTTCATGGGAAGAGTTTAATTTTTAGTCAAGAGGAGAGAAAAAAACAATCAGATTGTTGAAATTTCAAGCGAAAAAGGCACAAAAATGAGTCCCTATCGACATTGTATTCATACTCATTACGTAAAAGTTCCTAGGGCTTGATAGCGCCCTGAGGAACAAGATGACAAATTGTTAAGTATGATAGAAATTATTTGAATTTTAGGAAAATAATAATATTTCAACCAAACTCCTGTACCACAAATGATAAAAATTTTTCATCGTTCTTACAGTATCTTCCATTGAATTTATATTTATTATACTTGAACCCAAATAAAAAAATTTACCTCTTTCTCTTACATTTTATTTTATTAGACGATCCTATAGCTCACTGGGTCGTAGAAAATAAAAATGCAACTGTTTTTGCATTCAAGTGTAATAATAGCTTTCCATCGCAACTCAGCATTTATGAGCTACGAGTTTCAACAAGAAGCGGCGCCGTAAAAGGGCTCGAGATTCAGCTTCAAGCAATTTTAATGGGGTAGTAGTAACATTTTAATCTCATTTAAAAAGTCTCTTTTACGTTGAACAATTTTTCATTCTTGTTCTCCATATAAAATGTATCCCTTGAGGGTTGAAATAACTTCATTCCTTTACTCACAGCCCCCCAGTCTTCTTTTTTCACTTCTTTTGATCCCTCTACTTTGTTATACGTGACTCACATAGAGCATGATTTTCTTTCTTTCATTGAGTCCGAAAACCCTCTCGTAGACGACACTTATTTAATCAGTTGAATACCTCTCTAGCTATTGGAACCTGAATTTGATATGTAATTAGATACTAAGACTTTGATGCGAAACGTAAAGATCGTCGGACAGAAAGGTAGCTTCCTTACCTGCAACATGAACAAACCTGCAGCTGGTTTGTTCATGGCGAAATAAAGAAGATACACTTCCTGCGCATCAGCGGAGCATCAGACCCGTGGTATAGAGGAGAGTCGTGAAGCCACGCAAGTAACTGCTCGACGCCCGCATCTCCCACTACTCGGTTCTGACGCCCTGCTCATTTCCGTGGACCACGGAAGTATATAAGGCAAGTCCCGACTAAAATTGCTAAAATGCTCAATCCACGTCAGACGGAGTTCCACTACTGAAGTGATAAACCATGTATTCAGGTACCATGGTGAGTCTTCTCTCTCATTCTCCCTCTTCTTCCTTCAATCTCCGGTAGCGTGCATACATGCTACCAATCAGTCAGCATGCTTACATGCTGTCGCTTCAAGGCGCGAGTTTCCCCTCAGCGCTACCAACTCCCACTTTCCTCCCTCCATCCGACAGCGTGCATACATGCTATCGAACTAGACTAAACCCTCATCTCCGATAGCGTGCATACATGCTATCTGTCAGTCAGCGTGTATACATGCTGTCGCGACAAAGCCAGAGCTCCCCTCAGTGCTACCAACTCCGACTTTCCTTCCCCAGTTGCGGCAAAGCTTGAAATAAACCTCAGTACTACCTTCTCATTTCCCGAACTTGAATGTATGAATAATCTATCTCCAAGGAGCTTGAAGAACTTCCATCCCCCCCCCCCCCTTCCCTTACTGTAGAGATGCGGAGGAGCAACAAAGTTCCACTTGAGGGCCTACTCTCTCTTCTCCATCAAAGGTAACGGTCAGGAACCAACTCTGTCGACCCTTAGCACCTAGAGGAGGTATGTGTGTCAGCTCTACTGCGCATGACTACAGTCATCCATTCTTCCACTATTATCTTATCCAACGTCATCAGGCCCTAGTGACCGACGAAAGTTACTTGCGCACTACCCACTGCGCATGACGTCCTGATGCTTTCTGTATCCAGGGAACCTGACCACTCTTCAATCTATTTCACCGTACTCTACCTCTCCCTATTGAATCCCTCAGCTACCACAATTAGTGTGAATATTAAGGATTTACTCTAGATACAGTCTATCTCAAAATTCGTAATCTTGATGACGATTTACATGATTGACCAAAATGTATTTATTAATAATTCTTGCGTATTCTAAAGAAGGCTTATGAGCGTGCTTTAGGGAAAAATAATTCAGGTTGATATTGTTTATTTATCAGAATTTATTCACAATCTTAGTTATTGCTTTATCGTCAGGGAAAAGTTACAATTCTTATCTAATCCTTATGATCAAGGCCTCATATAATTCTCGGAAAGATCCTCTACAATTCTATTTGAGTAGTGTTATCCACAATTCGGACTTTCATTGTTTATGACAATTAGAATAATCATGATTTCTAAATAAATTTTTTCAATACAATCTACCCAATCAGAAATATATAGAATCCTTCAAAGAATTAAATGAGGCCTTGACTATTAGGATTGGATAAGGAATGTAACTTTTCTCTGACGAGAAAGCAAAAACTAAAACTCTAAATAACTCCTGAAAATTGAACAATTTTAACCTGGATTATTTTCTTTCTGAAGCACACTTAGAAGCCTCCATCTAAATACGCAGCATTTATAAAAGATATATTTTGGTCAATTTCATAAATCGATATAAAGATAACGAATTTTGAGATTGACCGTAACCAGTGTACATTCATAACTTCTCTCACCCATTTTACTCCTATCCTTTTTTCTCCTCGAATTTCTTCAACACTTTCATGCTATTTTTCCCCTCTATTCCTTTCCTCTGATACACGTATCTCATATATGCAACCCCTCCACCCATTCTCAAACTCTGAATTTTCTCTTCTCATTCTTCCCCCATACTTAGCTTTCTTTAAGCATTTCCTAATCTCTACCTTGCTATTCTTATCCATCCTCTCTCCTTCTACTCTTTTTCCACATATCTAGTAATCCTTCTCCTTTCATTGCCTTATACCGTTTATTGCATCTTGGTTCCCCTATCCTCCCAGATTTTTCTGCTATTTCAGTTCCCTTATCTCTTCCTTCCAATTCCTTATAACCTATGGAGCTCTTGTCTCCTATCCCACGATCTCTGAAGAATTCTTTTCTTTCTACTTCCCATCATGTCACTTCTTTGGCCCTATTTCTTCTCCCTAACACTTCCTTTGTGACACTTTCTCGCCAATGCCTCTCCGTTTTCCTCTTTCAGTTCTTTTTCAAATTTTCATGCCCTCTTTCCTGTCATTGTGCTCAAGTTGTCCCTTTGAGTCTCTTCTTCTCTTACCATAAACCCTGACTTTATCCATTCTACCCTTGAGGTCAATGTTATATGTCTTTCTTGCATCTTTCTTATATATGTTTTATTCCTCTCACCATTTTCCCAGTCCTCCCGCTGATATGAGCTCTATGCAACTATTCTCCTGCACTATATAACCGAGATACTATAATTCCTCGACTTCCTCAAACTTTTTATCTTTCCATCTCGCTATCCATTTTGTCTTTCCTCCTGCCCTTTCTCTACCTAGCTACTTTTCCAATCCCGTAATGAATCCCGCCATTCCTTTATTACTTGTCGCTGAGATCCTTATATCATCCACATATGCCAGTGTATATATTATTCCTTCTTCTAGCTCTACTTATCCCTAATTTTTTTTCTTCATTTTTTCCTCCAAACCTAAAATAAGATATTAAACAGGGATAGGCTTATCAGATATCTCTGCCTTACACCTCTGCCATAAAAAAACTTGCTCTTATTGTTTTTCCCACCCATACCTTACTATTTGTCTCCCTGAAGATTGCAGCTAGTCTTTTTTTGAAACCTTCTCTAATACTCTTATTCTTCATAGCTTTATTATCCCATCCCTGTCTAATTATTCCAAAGCTGCTCTCCAATCCACTTACATTGCTGTCCAATCCCCTTCTTCCTTCTGGTCCTTCTATTCCTTATATAATTCAGCACATAGACATTGACCATCACTCTCATACCTTTTTCGAATCTTGTCTGATTCATTTAAATTATTAACTCTTCCTTTACTTCTTTCTGCAACCTCTCTGGAGCTATTAAAGCATATGTCTCATTTGATGTCGGATTCAGCGTTAACTCCTTATGATCTCTGATCTCTTTTTCTCCTTTCACTGTTGGTACAACTATCATTTCTCTCCATATTTATGGCCAGTCTTCTTGTCTTCATACACTGTTGCACATTGTCCACGCCTACTCCTCTAATTCATTTCCCTCATATTTCCATACTTCAGAAGGGATTCTATCTATACCTGCTGCTTTTTCTTCTTTTAGTGACTTTCGTTTATTTCTTTTCTACTTCTCCCGAAAATTCCATGAAATATTTATTCCATTCAAACATTTCAATCTCTTGATCAATCATTTGGCTTTGTTTCCTCTCTCTATACTATCTTCCAGACTTCTTTCTCTAGGCTAGCCCTTTCGGCCTCCCTTTCAAACTTCTTATGCCCCTCCTCTTTTTTCCTATCACACAACGCATCGTACTTCTTCTTTCTTCTGTATTCTTCCGCATCATCATTTTCTTTATTTTCCCAATCCCTTTCTAGTTCCTTCTTTACAATATCCTCTCGAATTTTTCTCATCTTTTCTATCACAATTTGCTTTTCTTGATTCACATTTCCTTATCCCATTTTTGTCATCCTTATCTGTTGTCTCAATTCTTTTATGTCTTCTGCTGACCAATCACCCTTCCCTACTCTTTTTGTTTCTTTCTTCGCTGCTTCTCGTTCAGCACACTTTTCTCTCTTGCTGTCACTATTAGTAGAAGATGGCCTGAGTTAACGTACTCCCATATTCCGAGCCTTTCATTTTCTTTTCCTTACCTGATCGTGAAGAATAACATAGTCTTTTACTGTATCCTGTTTCCTTCAATATAAGTGTACTCTCCTTTCTCATCACCCTTAATTTTTCCGTTGAAGATGAACTATCCTTTCTCTTCTAATCCACTTAGTTAAGTCCTCCCCTCCCCATTCACTATACTATGTCTTTAGAGTTCCTCTCAGTCTGATACCCTTCTTCTCCCTGTTCACCTCCTCTTCTTTTCCGTGTTTCTTTTTGCATTAGAGCTCCTCCTATGATCAAATCTACAACTTTTACTTTTCCTTACATCAACTCCTCCAACTTCCTTTCTCCATATCCTGTTTCACTATAACCCTATTATCTTCTACCTCTTCTCTCCTGTCTCTATCTCTCTTGTCATCTCTCTTCTATTCCTTCAAACCATTCTTATCTTCCTCTTCCGCTATCAAATATGTTCTTGTTCTCATCACCATACCTACAATCTCTCTACTATTATTTGATTTTTCCTTTTCCTTTCTACCCCAGCCCGTATACCTTCAGGAACCTTTCTTCAACTTTTTCCCACCTCCTCTTATCAAGCCATGTCTCAAATCTCACTACGGCATCCCATTGTTCCATTATCTTTATGAACTCCCCATCTTTTTTCCTTAATCCAACCATATTCCAGCAACACATACTTGATTGTTTTCTTATTATATTCTTTGTAACCGTTTCTTCTCCCTCCTTTTTTATTTTCTTCTCTTTCGTTGTTTTTAACCTATCAGCCCAAACTTTCACATTCAACTAATTCCCCATTTCTTTCTCTTGATCCCAACACATGCCTTCTATCTATATCCTTCCATCCTTAACTCATGTATTTTTTTCCTTCTCTTTTCCTTTCTTCGTTATTTTCCTCAACTGGTGTTGCATACGTCTTTCTTCTTATATCGAAACCTCCTCTATTCTCTGTTCCTTTCCATATAACAGCCTTTTCTTCCACATCAACTCGCTCGTGTCTCCTCTACCCTTCAATTTCACCAACAGCAGTATGTTCCCTCGTCCCTCCCTATACCTATCACTCCCCCTACCTGCACCTTCGCATTTATCCAATTTAGCACATCTTCTACACCTCCCTCGAAATTCCTTACTTCCTTTCTTGTATTCTTCCCTCTCTCTCTCTCTTTCAAATTTTTATTTGCTTATATCGAAAATGAGTTTTCAGAAATTTGTTCCTGTGAATTTTTTAATTTTTTCCACAACTTTTCCAATTTTAATCCGGAAAATTATGTTTGCAGGCTAGAACTTGACGCAGACTCACTTGAAGATTTTCAGTCACATCTTGGAGAACAAGAAGATCTTCCATTATTTCTGGCTTTAATTCAATTTGAATAATTCAATTTGAAGTGCAAAATACAAGAAACTTTTGAGTGAAAAAAAACTTTTGCTTTACAGGAAACCTTAAATATTTAGATGAGGGGGCTTTCAGCGTAGAATTCCATGAGTTTTCTTGTTTTTTAGCTTGATTGAGACACAAATTGAATTTTTTCGTTGAATATTACTATTTGGTTGATGAACTATCGCTTTTGTTCATAAATTCAATCACTTACATACAAGTCGAAAAATTTATCTAAATTTCATTCCGTTCATTGAAAAGATAACTTCTATGTTCAAAATTTTTATGATTATACGCTCAGGATTGATAGTTTATAGTTGAAAATACAACCACCCAGCTTAAAATCATGTATTTTGTTGATTATCTGTATCTTTCGGCAGAAAATTATCTTCATAGTTGAAATTTATTTTTCTGTTGAGAATTCAACTATTTGATGAATTTTCCACTGGACATCCATCTTTTTTGTTAAAATTTCATTTTTACATTCTCATTCTGAATGAGAAGGTATTGGTTCTATGTGAAAATTGACTTCCGCGGATTTGATGAAATCTCCACGTTTCGAGACACCCTGAGTCAGAAAAAATGGTTTTTATGGAAGTGTCTGTCTGTCTGTAGTCTGTAATCTGTGTACTCGATAACTTTCGGAATGATGATCGGATCGGATTGCCCTTTGGCACACATTTTGAGGGACCAAAAAGACAGCCTGAGTTCGTTACCCAGCTATTTTGGATGAAAAATGAAAGAGGGGAATATTTTGAGCATTTTTTTGGACTTCTTTTTCAAAGACTCGAAAATTAAAAGTACGGTTTCTTGTAGTAGGTAAAAAATGAAACAATTTATCTTCATGATTTTTTTTGATAAAAGCAAAATTGCCAGAGTTATGGCATTTTCAAAATACAAAAATGTTAAAGAAAATCAGAATTTTTAGCCAAAGAAAGCAAGATTTAAAAGAGAGACAGAGAGCAAAAATGTTTTTTTTGGGAGCCCTACAATATAGTGAATACGACTTTTTGAATGTTCTCGAAAAATCGAAAATTCCGTTTCTGAGCGCCCAAAAAAAAAATCAAAAATATCTGTGAACTCGATAGCTAAAAAAAAAATTTTGAAACTTTTTTTGGATTTTTTTTTCCAAGACTCAAAAATTTTAAGTATGGTTTCTTTTAGTAGGTAAAAAGTGAAACCATTTATCCTCATAATTTTTTTGGATGAAAATAAAATTGACAGGGTTGTGGCATTTTTGAAATTCAAAAATATAAAAGAAAATGGGAATTTTCAGCCAAATTACGCAGGCCCTACAAGATCGTGAATACAACTTTTTGAATTTTCTCAGAAAATCAAAAATTCCAATTTTGATCACACAAAAAATAAGGAAAAATAATCTGTGAACTTGCTAACCATCGAAAGAATGATCATATTCGATCGTGCTTTGACACCCATTTTGAGGGACCAAAAATACAAGTGGCCTTCGTTAAA
>WSXT02043478.1:0-13235 GCA_011762715.2 Neuroterus valhalla | reverse complement strand
CTCTAAATTCCTTGGAATGAACTTTAATTCCAAGCAACGACTGAACTATCAGTTTCATTCTAAGAGAATGAACTTTTGTTCCCTTAGAATGAATCAGCTTTGGCGGTGAGATTTTCATTCCAAGCTGGGATGAAATGTTAGTCCAAGCGTTGGATTAACATAACGTTGCGTCAAAAGTTAAATCTCTTTATTTTCAAAGTTAAATTTTACTGTCCAAATAAAAAAAAAATATTCCAAAACAGTTTTATTAACTTCGTTGAAAGGCTTCAACAATAGTGTTTGGCCACCTCCAATCATAATATATTATTATTTATATAAACTATAGTCATGTGTAAAAGACACTAAAATCAATTAATTACTTTTTTTTAAATTATTCATTATCTTCGATAACTTTTGAGTCTTTCTGCGATTTCAGCAGTTTTCTGAAAAACACACAAAAAAAAGGGGTTATGTTGATGATTTTCCCACTTGCTCCGTTCATTCCAGTTGGAATGAAAATCCATTCCAAGGTAGGACTGAGACAGTTCCATTCCTAGCTTGGAATGAATTGTTTCATTCTAAGAGAATGGACATTTTTCAGTCGTTACATGGAATGAACTCTCATTCTAAAAGAATGAACTCTCATTCCAAGGAATTTAGAGTGCAAAAGCGAAATGTCGACAACCTTGATTTGATGAGTGTGAATTCTCTTTTGTTGAAGCTTCTCCAGCTTTAACCAATACATTCTCATCGCTTGTCTCGTGCTGCACACTCGATCAAAGTTTGTTCAAAACGGCGGAGAAGTTTCGTTGCCTAATTTTTTTCACGTGTTGTGTAGTTTTTCTAGAAATTCAAAGATATCTTCCTGGCAAAGAATTTGCGTCGATTTGATTTTTTCTAAGCCTGCGTCAATTGTCCCAAAGGTAATTTTTTCCATTTTTTATATGCTTTTTCATAAATGAAGCAAAAACTACTTGTCCTATCTACTCACCTACTTGGCTGCTCGTCTTTTTACCTTTACTTTTTTTTGACCGTATCTTTGACACTATTATCCCCCTCTAACGTCAGTATTAATGGGAAGTGATCAGAATCTATGAATTCTCCTACCTCTAGTTCTTGACATTCTCTGTGACCTCGTCGTCTACTATCACATAGTACATGACCGTTCCCTTTTCGCCTCCCAAACGTGTACATTTACCTTCCTCATCTCCCTCCATATTTCAGTTCATGATAAACCATTCCATTTCCTCTAAGCGCTTTAACAATTTTTCCTCTTCCCCATGCAGTACTTTGTCTTTGGATTTTCTTTTTCGCTCTTCTCCCTATTCCGTTCCTCTTTATCTGCTGTTCTTGCATTAAAATCTCCTCCTATTACAAGCCTAACCCCCTCTTCATTCTGTCCCATCAGCTGTTTTATCTCCTTAGATTTCTCCTGCATATCTCCGTTCACATACACTCCCACTGTCTTCCATCTCTCTCCTCCCATCTTCATCTCTTCTACCAATCATCCTTCAATTTCCTCCTTCATTACCCTCCTATCCTTCTCTACTAGATATTCCTTCCTTATTCCCATCAATATTATACCCATTGCTCTACCTTTCCTATTCGTCCTCTTTGCATTTTCAATTTGTCAACTGTAACCTTTTGGTAACCTTCCCCTTACTCTTCCTCATCCTTTTTCATCTAGACACGTTTCTACCATTACCATCACCTCCCACTGTTCCAAATTTCTCATAAATTCTCTCCAATCCGGCTACATTCTAGTTACATGTTTTCCATTCATCTCTTCCTAGCTTTCTTTTTTCTTTCCTTTCTACAATTTCTTATTACCCTCCTTTCCATTCCTTTCTCTTCCAGTCCTCCCACACCGCCTATTTTACTAACTTTTCTGACTCTTCATCCCAATCCAATCATATATTTTATATTTTCATTTTCCCATCTTGACCCACAGTTCCTTTCCATTCCTCGTCTCCTCTTTCACTATTTTGCTCTAATTATACTGCATATTTCTTTGGTCTCGTGTCCAATCATCTTCTATTCTTAGTTCATTTCCGTATAATTTCCTTTTCTTCAACATAACTTTCCTCTTATCTTCCCTATTTCTCAATTTCGCCAGCGCCATTCTTTCCCTTCTTCCATCATCCCTTCCTGTACTCTTCACTCCATCTACCAGTATCTTCGCATTTATCCTATCAAGCACTTCTCGTAAACCTTCCTTCAAATGTCTCCCCTCCAATATTTCTATTTCCCTTAACCTCTCCATATTCCCATCATCCTTTTCCACCTCCCCCTTTCAACTTTCTGGATTGCGTTCTGTATTTCTTCTAACCTACTTTCTAACTCCTCTACTCTTTTCTTTGGCTCCTCCTGCTTGTATAGTTTTTGCTCCAGGCTCTGCATCCTTTTCTCCAAATTTTCCCTCACTTTTTCCCATTTCTTTCCTGAGTCCCGCCATTTCCCGTCTTATTTCTCGTCATATCCCCTGTTTTATTTCTTCCCTCTGTTCCTCCTGTCTCTTTTCTTGCAATTCCATCACCACCACCATCATTTTTCTGATTTCTTTCAAATTAACTCCTTCCATCTGCCCTCTATCCTTATCTCCGTCATTGGCTTTTTCTGGCATTGACCTACACGTTTTTGGATTTTTTACCTTAGCCATCCATTCTTTTCTATCCGCACTACTTCCTCTTCCCCCCCTTTTCCTTTTGAAAAAACTTTTTAACGATCCCAAGTTCTTCGCTCTGAACTTCTCCTTTTCTATCGTTTTTTTTATGTCTGCCCTTTGCCTTTCTCTCGTTCTTCTTTCCTTCCGGTTTTCCAAACACTTCTTCCTCAGAATCTCTTTCTTCCTTGCTTTCACTCCTCCAGTCACCCATTGATCACATTCAAATGTCCATATGTCCCCGCCTTCGACCGCACCGTCTCTTGCGCCCAAACCCCATACCTACGCTTAGAAATGTGACGTCACTCCAAACTAACTTCAGTATCTCAATCACACAAATCTGTCACAATCGTAAAAAATATTCAGACCCTAACTCTCCATTTTCTCACACCCTTCAACCTCTCACTTCCAAACTCCCTGACCACACTTTTAACACACACTTACCTTAATTTTGACCAATATCCAACCAACAACTTCTCTAGTCTAGAAGCAAGAGGGGGTTTCGTGGCCCTTTGATGTCTGTAAGGAAATCAAGGTTATTTTTATGTATTTTGACCTTCTGAATCCGAATTTGGAAGATGCCAAGCTGTAAATGGTCAAATTAAAAAGTTGTCAACAAATTAATTGTTTAAACAATTTCGACTTTTTACCTATTCAAGTTACAGTGCCTTGCTGTAAATCAAATGATTTCAAATTTATTCGGAAACACGCTCGTTTTTTTTTATTTGAAAAATATCAATTAAAACCCAAGATATTGCAAACAAACCACGGAAAACCCATAGAAATGGAACATTTCAGTGTTTAACAGGCTAAAACTTGTTTCCTATTGAAGTGATGAACTTGAAAATCATATTAAAATGTTTGCAGTTTATTAAGAAACAGGTCTGTGTTTGGTGGTGCTTAAGGGTAACCAAACAATATTGAAGCTTGTGATGAATCGATTGGCTTTTTGAAATTGCAAAAATGTTAAGTAGAACCGGAGCTACGGCAATTTGAGTGAACGAGAAATCTGTCGATGCTCGACAAGCCAGTAGGTCGCAAGCGCGGTGCCGCGCTCCAGCACGCCCTCCGTACATTCTACGTTCTGTAGCTCCAGTTCTAATTAACATTTTTGCGATTTTAAAAAGACCAATCAAATCGTCTTGAGCTAAATAATCGTTCGGTTACTATAAAGCACCACCAAAACTTATAGGAAAAGCGTATGAGCCTTTAAACAATTGAATCGTCCGAAAACGGGCGAGGGGGACCTACAGCTTAAGGTGGGTTCCGAACCACCAAGAACCCCAGACGCAAGTACTCAGAGTAACCTTTTCCTCTAGAGGTACCGGCACCACGACTTCCTGGGGATGAACACTCCCTTGATAGGCAACGGTTCACCGCGTGGGCCGCCGAAGCTCTTCCAGAGTGCAAGGCGGGAATCGAACCTACAACAAGCCGGCGTGGTTCCAAAGCGCATGCCTTAGCCCCCACGAACAACTGGCCACTGACAAAAAACTACTTTTAACTCGAAATGCCGTGCGTCTACCTCATATTGCAATAAGACTGAATACTTATTAATTATATGACAATAGAATAGAAATGGTATCATTTTTTGTAATTAATATTATTATTTTTTCTGTGCTATGAAAATCCTCAGGATAAACCAAACAGTTTCTCGCAACTTAGCTCGAGCTTCAAATATGTCCGGCCGAGATTTGGGCTCCGGCCAAGCAAGAACCGGCCAACGAAGGCTTGGCCGAAGCCCGGGAGAAAACTTTATTTTCGGACTTCGGCCAGTTCTAGGATGGGCCGGCCGCTCCTAGGATTGGTCGCTCTCCGGGCTTCGTTCGTTACATATACATATTGAATGCTGTGAAAATAAGATTTTCCCAGTAATCTCCACGAGTTATTGAAAGTAAAGAGTTCAGAAAGCAAAATGTTTGCTCAAATATATCAATTAGGATTAAATCATGATTTGTAGACAAAGACTTCCGCAAAAGAGCAAGGTGAAGGTGGGAATTCAGGAAAAAAATTATATACTATAGTTTAATTTTGAAAGGGCTCTTCATCCGCAAAATTCGGAATTTTGAAATTTTCTACTGCAGGTCTTATTACATAAGTGTTTTTATTTGAAATGAGGATTTCATGAATGAGAATTTCCTACAAAAAAGTATAGTAACAGTGCGGTCAAATGAGAAACAATCTTAACAGTGATAGAATGATGAGACAGGAGAAACTTCTTCTTTAAACATTCAGGGTACTCTTCATGGCTTCCAAAAGAAAGCTTTTATTTCTATGAGAACTGAGAATCAAAAACTTTTCTTCATCCAATGCAGTTTATCATTCGCAAATCAGAAATCTACTGTGCCGACCCAGTTAACTAATCAAATTTTTGAAGTATTTCTTACGTTATGTGAGCTAAATAAAAATTATTACATTCTCATCATAATGAGAAGGTATTGGTTTTGTGTGAAAATTGTATTTCACGGAATTAATGAAATATCCACGTTTTGAGACATCCTGATTCCGACAAAGTAGTTTTTACGTTGGTGTCTGTCGGTCTGTTGTCGTCGTTGTCGTCGTCGTCGTCATCTGTATACTCGAGAAATTTCGAAAGAATGATCATATTGGATTGTGCTTCGGCACACTTTTTTAGAACCGGAAAAGAAAGGACGAGTTCGTTTACCAGCTATTTTGATTGAAAAATCAAAGGGGGGAGCATTTTGAACATTTTTTTGGACTTTTTTTCCAAGACACAAAAGATGTAGGCACAATTTCTTGTAGCAAGTAAAAAGTGAAACAGTCTATCCTGATGATTTCTTTCGAAAAAACAAAATTGCCTGAGCTGTGGCTTTTTCAAAATCCAAAAATATAAAAGAAAATAAGAATTTCTAGCCAAATAAGGTAAGATTAAAAAGGAAGTCAGATAGAAAAAATGTTTTTTTTTTGGAAGCCCTACAAGATCGTGAATATGACTTTTCGAATTTCCTAAAAAAAAAAAAATTCCAATTTTGAACGCACCAAAAATAATGAAAAATAATCTGTGAACTCGATAACTTTCGAAAGAAAGATCATTTTCAATCGTGCTTCGGCACCCATTTTGAGGGACCAAAAAGACAATCCGAGTTCGTTACCCAGCTATTTTGGATGAAAAATCAGAGAGGGGGAGCATTTTAACCATTTTATTAGATTTTTTTTCTTCTAAGATATTCGTAAGTACGGTTTTTTGTAGGAGATGAAAAATGAAATAAGTTATTCTCATTTTTTTTTATAAAAACAAAATTGTCAGAGTTGTGGCATTTTCAAAATTCAAAAATGTAAACGGAAATGAGAATTTTTACCCAAATAAAGCAGTATTGAAAAGAAAGTCAGAGAGAAAAAAATTTTCGCCTTGGGAGCTCTACGAAATTGTGGATACAACATTTTGGATTTTCTCCAAAAATTGAAAATTCCCATTTTGATCGCACAAAAAATAATAAAAACTGATCTGTGAACTCGATTACTTTCGAAAGAATGATTATATTCGATCGTGCTTTCGCACTTATTTTGAGGAACCAAAAAAACAAGTCAAGTTCGTTTACCAGCTATTTTGGTTCAAAAATGGAAAAAGGGGAAGCATTTTGCAAATTTTCTTGGACATTTTTTTCCAAGATCAAAAAATTAAAAGTACGGTTTCTTATAGTAGGTAGAAAGTGAAACAATTTATCCTCAGGATTTTCTTTTATAAAAACAAAATTGGCAGAGTCGTGGCATTTTAAAAATCCAAAAATATATAAGAAAATAAGAATTTTTAGCCAAACAACGCAAGCTATGAGAAAAAGTTTAAAGAAAAAAATGTTTCTTCTTCGGAACCCTCCAGGATGATTTTGATAATTTTTCGAGTTTTCTCGAAAAATCGAGAATCCAAATTTTGGTCACCAGAAAAGGATCTACAAATTTGGTAAAATTAACTTTTTGATAGGACAAGTACTTTTTCTTCATTTATGAAAAACCATCAAATGAATTCATTTGAATCAAGAAAAATAACTATAAAAATGAAGTAATGAAAGTTTTGAAAAAACGACTAAGGCTAAAACAGAAGATTGATAGAGAAAGTTATTCACGCAAAAAATGTCTATAAATTTGTTATAATTTTTCACATTGGACGCGTAGTTTTTGTTTCAATCTTAAAAAATGTAATTAAAAACAAAAAAATTGAATTTCTAGAAAAACTACACAACATGTGAAAAAAATTATTCAACAAAACTTCTCTACCGCTTTGGACAAACTTTATCGAGTGCGTAGCACGAGACACACGTAAGAATGTATTCGTTAAAGCCAAAGAAGCTCTAACAAAAGAGAATTCACACTCATCAAATTAAAGTAGCCGACAATTCGCTTTTGAGTTTCACAAGCTCTACATATATACAAATGTAGGGAGGTACAAAGGCCGAGCGCATATCGCGAGGTAAATTCATAACCGAGCGCGAAGCGCGAGATGACATTACCATTGAGCGCGAAGCGGCGGGCAGATTTTTCTGTCAAGTAACTGAATAAAACTTTCCGTGCAAAAAGGACTGTCTCCGAACTTTGCTGGAATCCGAACCCAGGACCTTCCATTTTAAAACACACTACTGTACTGTACGCCCGCTCAAACTTGTGAGGTAACCAAGCCGCGCGCGATGTGCGCAATGAGAATGTGTCCCACAAGCATTCTGCAGTCTAGTCCGAGTCTTGACGCTATTTGGGAGTTCGTTAAAAATTTTAATGTATAATGATTGTCTGAATTCCAGATATATCATAAATGCTGGAAAAACAACTGAATAAACTGCAAATAAATATCAAGAATGAATAAAAATAGTTATTGTACCTACATATATGATCAAGATCTGAATATAGAACTTATATTTTCAACAAAATTTATATTTAAATGAAGTGAAACAAATTTTCCCTTCCAATTAAAGTACCTAGTCAAGTAAAAATAAATTTACAATAATTAAAAAATGTGTACTGTACCTATGTGTTATATTTATTATATTCTGGGAAATGCAATTTCAAAATGAATGATTTTTTTGATCTATCAATATCATTCACTGAACTTTTAAATGATGATTGAGCGTAACGCTATCATCTAAAATATGAAACAATAAGTATTTCGTTACCTTATCGCAAGTACAATTATACAAACTTCATAATTTTAAATGATTTTCTTACCCATTAGATACTTTTAAGTTGAAAGATTTTTTATTTCTCATAAAAAAAATACATTGGAATGGATTAAAATGCATGTCTGGCAAAAAGGAATAAATTTTCAACTTTCTGATAGCTCAGTTAGTTACAGCGCCGCGCCGCGCTGGGACAAAGTTACAGCAACATGCCATGGTATGGAGTTAAACATCAAACGTTTGACACCAAGCGTATGTTTAATATTAATGGGAATTTCATATTTTATTTTTTATTGTATGAAAACTTTTTTGAAAAATTTTGAATTATATGCAAAATCAATATATAAGAGCGTCATTCGAAAAAATCATAATAATACTTAATTATTTATTTTTTTTCATAAAAATAGACGATCTGTCTAGAAACTAATCGATACAAGTGTTGCATCCCAGTCTAGCCACTGGAAATTCAGTCTATTGTGTTCCAGTATCGAATCTAGAAGAACTGGACAGATCCAGTACAGGTCCACGACATTTTTTCACACGGGGCAATAATCCCAGGAGCGGCGGAATGGAATTCTGATGCCCGGGGTGAGGAAGGGGGGGGGGGGGAATACAATTTTCGAAAATGGAAGGAAAAAATTTCAATTAGGAAGCAAAAGCGTATTCAATCTACAATCTCGTAGGAACTGCACAATGAAATTGTTCATAAACAAATCTGAATCAATATATCAATTGCTAATTCGATCTGACGGATTTAACTAATTACAAAAGTAGATTTCGCTAATTTGAACAGTGGATTAGCTACATTCACAGGTCTTGATAAAAATAATCAATGCAATATTTTTCAATCAATAGTATTTATTAATTGCAACTCATGCCGAATCTTTCTTGAAATTTTTTCGTTATTCATAACTTCAAATAAACTACTCCAGATCAGAACGAGTCTATTTGTCTTATTAATACAAAGGAATAATATAATCAAATAATATTATCGGAAGAAAATATAATCCAATTCATTGAGCAACGAAAAATAATGTATGATTTAAAGGAAAATTAAAAATCGCAATGCCTGAAGCCTTTAAAATAAGTCATTGTCAGTTTTTAATATATTCTGAGCATTAGGTTGGAAAATAGAACGAGAATTCAGTAAATAAATAATATCATGTTATTTAACTACAGGTATATTTTTAAATATTCAACATTTATTCATCGATGAATTGTAAATCGAATAATAAATTTTCCCAAGTTAAAAAATTGCTGGAATATAAGAATCCCGAATAATAAAGCTCCGGACAGAAAATTGTCGAATTATGAAATATTTGAAGTAGGAAATTCCCAAATTTTGAAATTCACGAAAGGAAACAATAAAAAATTTTCTTCCATTAAATATAATTCATTTATTGAAAATAAAAGAATCAGATATCCTTATTGGAGAAACACATTTTTTTGAAAATGTTTACAGTTAAAATTTTTTTTTTTCAATTTGAAATAACAATACTTGGAGGGAATGTATTTCTGGATGAACAATTTGGGTTCAAAACGTGCATAGTATTTTAAAAAATTATGGAAAATGTTTACGAATTTGAATTTTTAATATACTTTTTTTTCAATCAAAAAGGAACATAGAATTTCATTTTTCTTGATATATCAGTCGTCACTTTAAATCTTCGAAAATTTTTGTAATTTTCGCATCTTGAGAAGGAACAGAAAAATATTCCAAAACTCGTCGATGCGTCATTATTGAAAATAAATTTAACATCTATTCTGGCAATTTGAAAATATATTATCTGTACTTACTTTTCAGAATGGGTAATGTAATTGTTCGGTTCACTCTGATATCCAATAGAGATATTCTCACATGATTATGCTCGACTAAAAAAAAACTATTAATTTCTGCATTTTAGATAAATATCATTTTGAATTTTTTTTTTTTTTTAAATAAATTTATGGCACGAGCTATTATCAGGTATTATATTTCTATCATTAACTTATAAGTATATTTCAAATTTGTCTGATCAAAAATAAGGAATTGAGGTTATACTTTTTCTTCATTTCAGTTTCACTATTTGAATAACCTAGTCATTTTTGACTAATTAAGTGCTAGTGAAAATTGCACTATGACAATAGTGAATTTCACTAATTGAAATGATGCAAGAAAACAATATCAATATTTCAATAGTGGAATAGCTTTCACTGATTCAAATAGTGAAATTGTCACTGTTCCAGATTTAGAGAGGTTTAATTCATTAAGTTTTTTTCACAGCTCTCTCTGAGAGATGAATAGAATTCCTGATTAAAGATAATTTTGGATTGTTTCTCTGTATCTTGAGAGACACTGTCTATACAGAAAAAAAGGTTTGGGATGAAAATTTTCAATTCAAACAAAATTGAAGAAGTTAGCTTGTGCGTGTGTTGGATGCAAGATATG
The DNA here is from genome assembly GCA_011762715.2 of Neuroterus valhalla. Taxonomy (NCBI): domain Eukaryota; kingdom Metazoa; phylum Arthropoda; class Insecta; order Hymenoptera; family Cynipidae; genus Neuroterus; species Neuroterus valhalla. Next base: position 3,043 of record WSXT02043478.1, on the reverse strand, counting down.
TATTAACCGAGCCGAGCGACCGGAAAGGGTGGCATTCGTACCATAGGGGGAGTATGTATGTGACGTGTGTGGCAGCCATCACGAGAAGCTAAGAGTGGTTGCTTGGCAACGCCTTGTAACCCCCACATACTCATACCACCTTCGACCAACCCCCAAAACCTCCTTCAAATAGCCTTCCATCAGCATGTGAGTCAAAACTATATCTATCACGTTTACCAGTCATGGCTTTCCAATTGCAATATGCGTTCCATCCGCACTTTTTTTAACTTCATATGTATTTTATTTGCTCAATTTTTCAATAGATTTAAAGTTCTCTGTTTCTTGGAGTTATATCAAAGTTCTGAGAAATAACTATACTTTTGAAAAGCTCACACTTTGTCTGCAGAGATCCACTAATAGTATCAAAAAACAGTAAAAAGTGATTCAAAGGAAAATTCTCGGGGTTATCTTGACTTGAAAAAAATGAAAATTGATGAGGCTAAAATAAAAATGAGCTATCCTTCATTTTACACTTTCACATCTTCATTTTTCTTAACGCTGAAATCACCCCTCACATTTTGACCTTTATTACGTATTATCCTCTGTTCTCTCTGTGAGTCAATCTGAATTTTTTGAATAACGGAATTTCATTTCTTCCCTAAATTGAGTAAATCAACTAATTCCCAACCTAATTCATTTCGAACACCGTGTCTCTATCTTTCACAGCTATTGATATAGTAAACAACTAAAAGGTATCTCAACTTTCAAATGATTGTCAGTCGTGCGATCTAAAATCGATTTGCCCTAGCAGAAACGCGTGCGCGAGTTGTGATTCCCGAGCACTTAAGAAAAATCTCTATTGTCGCGTGGATCTCGGTTTCTCGGATATGTGTGTTTTGTGTGTTTTGTGTTTATGCAACGCGATATATTGGACATGTGCATCATTTGTGACAAGTTTTTATATATTGAAGTAGAAAAGCAATTCCAAGGAATAAATTATCAAGGAGGTAAAGTAAAATCTACGTTTCTACAGAAACTCATTTCGTAATCTGATTCTTATCTTTTTCATCTTTTTGGATTCAAAGGTTATCTTAATGCTAAAAAATATTGAGATACGGGTTGACGGGAAGACAAAAATAATAATGTCTTGAAATAACTAACAACCTCCATTTCACGTGCATATAATGGTTGAATCTCAGCTAAGCGAGTTGAAATTATGATTATCAGGTAAATTTTAACCTGCTGACGGTCATTCTGGTGACATTTGAAGTTCAACTGCTTTTTTGTACTGATATTCTGATACTCGTATTACTGCAAGAGAAAGTTAAAGAATTTTATTTCCACCCAATTTTTAGGTGAAAAAAGTATTCCATTCAATTCATTAGTCAATGTTTTGCAAACATCTACCTTGTGCACTTTTTTCCGAACATAATAGAGTTTCAAGTTTACTAGCTGTGCCCTGTGGTGGCGGCTTCGCTGCCGCGGAGTAAGTGTGCTTTTTTATTGTTACAATCTCTTTATGAATAAGAAGGTATTGGTTTTTCTGCGAAATTAGACTCTTGCGGATTCTGGCTTTATCCATCGAAAAAGCTTTTTGTAAAATTGAAAATGTACATTCCCGCTCAAACTGTGTAAGGTACAAAGAAATGTTGGGGCGCGAAATTATTCATTTTAAAAAGATCTACAAATTCAGTTCAAGCCTTTTCTTCTATTAGGAGCATAATTTTTGTTGAAACCCTAAAAAATTCTATTAACATCGAAAATTCCATTTATTTTGAAACCATTCAAGACACGAAAAAATTACCAAATAGAAAAAATGTTTATTTCAAAAATATGTACTATTCAATTCTTGACTATTTTTCTGTAAGACGTATAGTTTTTGTTTCAATCATGATAACGCACTTGACAAATAAAAAATTGCCATTTTGCGGTAAAACTATGGAAGACACGGTAGAATATTCATGAGCAAAACTACACGCAAAGAAATTTAGTTGCATAATACGTTAGAACCGATATTACAGTTTAGTATAATCTTTCACGATTTAGGGAAATCGAGTATGTGTGTTAAAAACGTGAAATACAGTGTCTATTGATGATCCATGAAAAATTTACTTTAGAAAATTATTATAGGTTCTGCAAAACTTGTAAAAGGAATGTGATATTTGAAATTCACTATATTAAATTCAAGCAGGACGATCATGATCATGATCATAATAATCATTCTTTCACATTTTGAAAGAGAGGATTCTGAAATTTGCTAAAATTTATACTAAAAATTATGAGTCATTCAAAAAGAAATGGACGTACGAAAATGACACGAGCTCGTTCATGTGGTGAAATAGCGTCAACTCACCTTGCACTCTCATAGTATACAAATACGCACACTATTATTATCATTATTAGTATTTGTATACATGTAACATTCAAGGACAAATATTTCGCTGAGCTACCTTCTAACACAAACTTTAATTTTATGCATAGTACGCAAACATATCCATCGCACGCAACCACGCTTAACGAAGGGGTTTGAAGATTCCTTATATATACTTACTGAGTAGTGAAAGTTTTTGGAATTGTGAGAACCGGTGTAATGCCTAATAACTCCACTTAGAAAAATGCAAAATTAAAAGTAAAAACGGGAAAATATTCTGTTCTATAAGAGTCAAAACTGGGATTAAATGAAATTCAAAAATATCTATAGGTTTTTCTTTTTATTTTAATCATCTCGTTCCCGACTCACATTTGGCTTGATAATAGATATAACAGTGCCGGGTCGGACTTGTAGGTGCCCCGTACATAATAAAAATTTTATATAATTGGAGTATATTTTTACACAGTTACAAGGCCTACAACAACAGCAAATTAAGGAATTTTATTAGTGTATTTTCATAGAGAAATCGTTATCAATGATCAATAAATTTAGTTTTTCTACTTATACTGAACGAAGCAATTTATGAAACTGAAAAATAATTTATTGGAATTAATCAGGTTGCGGATAGAGGAAAGGCCCCTGAGGTTAAACACCCCTGAGGTTAACTACGAATACAAGAATAAGCAGTCGCGG
>WSXT02043467.1:0-13235 GCA_011762715.2 Neuroterus valhalla | reverse complement strand
TAAAAATAAAGTGGGAGGATAGCTGTTTTCTTCCAATCAATTAATGAAATAACAATCAAATTTATGATTTTCTTTCAACGCGACAGAGCAAAGCTTCTGTCGGCGGTCCTGCGACCGCTGTACTTCTTTTTTTTGGGTTAAAAATTCAACTATTCTCTTAGAAATGGAAAATTTTCAACTCATTGCTTTAAAAATTCAATTTCTTTCCTGGGAAATGATATGAAAATTCAAATTATGTTCAAAATCTATTTATTTTGTTCAAAGTTTAATAATTTTGTTGAACATTTAACTATTTTGCTAGAGTCATCTTTCTTGGTTGAAATCGAAATTCTCCGTTGCGATTTCATCTATGTGGTTGAGAGTGTAGTATAATTTTCTTGAAATTTGAATATTTTGTCAAAGTTATCTTTATTGTTAGAGAATTTATTTTTCTTGGTTGGGAATGAAATTTTTTTAGTTGAAAATCAAAACATCGAGTCGAAAATGCAAGTGTTTCTGTTTGGAATTCGATTATTTATAATAATCGATAGGGAAGGTTGGAAATTAAACGATTTTGATAGCCTGAATTTTAGTCTAGGCAACAAAAAATGACTAAGATCAAACCACTTGATCTGCTTAAACGTCTAGGTCTATATTTAAACCGAAACTAAAAAGAAACAAGTATTTTCAGTAGAGATTTCTATTTCTCAATCAGTTTCTTCAGTGAGTACTAAGTACTAGTTCGGTGCGAAACGGGAAACCTGATGCACTTTAGGGCCGTTTGAAGTCAGCTAAATCGTATTTGAGTGCGTACCGTACGCGTATGCCGTATACACAACACTCCTGCACAAGTAGGAATATTATTATCGTTGCCTAACCCTACTCTCAAGACCAGAAACGCGACTCCGCGACTGCCGAGAGAATCCCATACCATAGGCATAGGTGTATAGGCATAGGCATAGGCATGGGGTGGGAGTGGAAACTTGGAATGGAGTTGAAGTGGAGTGGAGTACCGGGCGGCATGAGACAGGATTCCATGGGGTTCGAAGCCGGCGATGTCCAACGACTGGTTGCAGTCGAGCTCGAACCTAAGATCGTGTTGCCGATGCGATGGCCACAGGGACCAACTTATTATAAAGAAGAAAATAAAGTTACGTGCACGCGTCTTTGCCGATCGTCGACCCCGTCTCCACGACGATCAACCGTGTCGCGCGTTTCAAAAATTTCTTTTTTAACATTTTTGTACCAAAAATTGATACTTCGAGTCTTGTGCAACCGGGTGATAAATTGATACCGCAGAGGATCCAGTACGGGAAAAAAGTACAATACGAGTAGAGGGACTCGGGTTCCAAAAGAGCCGACAACAGGTGGAACGAGACCAGGTTGTTGAAGGGGTTCAAAATAAGGATAAAAGAAAAAAACAAGAGGAACTGTTATGTTATAGTTACACGTGGTGATCAATTTTTTTATACGGAAGGTGGTTTTAGGAACAAATTTCCGAGTGGGGCGCCATGGATGATCACCGGTTGCCTTGAACTACGTCCAAAAAAACAATGAGTGAGTAGGATCATTGCTCCCAAGTTTCCGGACTCGCGTCTATATATTTCGAATGGTGAATCAATCTTTGGTTGAAGATATGGATAAAACTTGTTTCGAAAGAAAATTGAGCTTCAATGTCTGTTCTTCTTAACTGAGTTCAAAAATGTTTATGAGGAATCACTCGTATCAATTAGTGGATGGAAGGATACCAAGATACATGCTGCGAGACAATTTTTTGGTTGGTAGAAGCAATTTGTTGGTATAGAAGCAATTGGTTGGTAATAAAGAAGTAATTGGTTGGTATAGGAGCAACAAATTATTTTTATGCAGCTAACAAGTTTGGCAGAAAAACAGTTTTCACAGTGGAACCTAATGTTGTCTTAAAGACTAGTTTTAAAAAGGTTACACAATTGTTAAAGTCTCTTTTACTGGTCCTAATGATACATCACACGAAACAAAGTTCCCAGAAAATATTACAGCAATAAAAAACGATTTTATTAGAAAATTTCTCTTGTTCCCCATGAAGTTATGCGGAAACTGAAGGAAAGTATATGATTAGTCTTCGTATGATATAATGCATAATTTAAAGAATACAGTTTTCGATTTGAATAATTAGCGCGAATTACACTTGCAGAAGTGATTGTGCATTTAAAAACCATTCTTTAATATAAAATTTCCATATTCTGTTACTAAATAACGCTTTTCATCCTTCTATTTTAAGAAGATCCTATTAAACAGTTACTTATTTATAAATACAAAGCCGACCAACATATAAAGGAAGAACCGCTATGATAATTAAAATGCTCTGAAGGCTAACTAAACATCACCCATATCCCGGTATCGTTCAGTAACTTGAGTGGTAAATGCCCTCCGTACAGTACAAGTTGCGTGTCATTGTATCAGACACCTTGAATTCTTAAAGCACCTTCGTGTAAGTGGCGCCAAAAGAAGGAGGTGTTTATGTTCGTAAATATGTACTTTGCACACTCGAGGTTCGATAAAATCTACCGAAATTTCTCAAAAGCCATAAACTCTTTCAAGATTCCGGTTTAAAATTCAGAGAATTTGAAACCCAATCCGTTATTCTCAGATGAAAATTCTAGGTAGAAATGTCTTTAGTTGAGGCAACCTGCTTTAGGAGCAACAAAATATTGCGGTTACCTCACAATAACCAAGACAAAAATGTTGTTGCTTCTACAACAATTAAATCTCTGGATATGACAACGAAATTTCGTTGTCATATCCAGAGATTTTCCTTTTAGAACTTTCTCCTAAACAAATCCAGTTTTATTGCGATTCTGATATGAGTCAGATTATCATGCAGCCTGACATTCATTTTTATGGTGGTTGAATTCTCCAGATTACGGTCATGGGTGTGGTGATAAGTGAGATTTGCCATTTCCCTGCAAGAGAACATACAAGTTTACTCTAATTTAGAGATCCTAATCAAGTAGCATACTTAGATTGTTTGATTACAAATGCAGATTTTGGTAACTTTTTCAGATTTATCTGATATTATTATAGTTTGAGATTTCCTATTTATAGTTGCATGTTATGAGTAGCAATTCATATAAATGAAAAGGTCAATAGTGGCAATGCCAATAGAGAAATGGCACATAATTATTTTTATATGATATACTGAGATTTCAATCTGGTGGCTCTGGTTCAGTGTCACAACCATTAATATTATGAATTAGAATCCTTGTAATGCGACAATCTCTATCGTATCACATTATATCTTAGAACAACAATCCAGCAACATTTAGAGTGTAAAGAAACTGTTCACCTGCAATTCTACAATCACAACATGGAGATCAGTGGATCTGAAGATTACACAGCTTCCACTGATTCAGCACTTGTCTCTTTGAAGAACAAATTCTTAAATTTTGAAGATTTCCATATTTAAATTTAAATTTTGAAGTTATTACTTTTTTCGACTTCAAATTATGAATTGCTTTGAGAGAGTTGACCACCTTACCGATTTTTTTGTTCAAGCTATAATAAAAACCGATTCTATAAGTAGGTATCTTCAAATGGAAAAAAACAACTATATCAACGAGTGTGAAACCTGATATTCTGAACATGTACGGAATTCAAGTTACATGAAAACAACATTTTTATTTATCTAAAAAAAAATTAAATATCTACGTCATAAAGTGTACAGCTGTCTCCAATGACAATGCAATTCTTTATTTTTGTCATGTTTTTTCAATGAGAGAAGTAATATGCTGGTGACGAAAGACATACTTAGAGAGTTTATTTATTTATTAATTTTTTGCTGAATTCTGAATGCTTCAAATGAGACATCTTCTGCTGGTTTTTGAAATTTATTAATTGTTTTGAAATCGGGAGTTTTCAACTTTATATTGTTATGAAATTCCACGATTTTGACATTAGTTGTTTTATTTTCAACATTCAAATAAATTTTTTTATTCTTATACTAAATAGCACTTATCTTAAACTCTTCTAATTTTTTTAATTGTTCCACTCTAACGCACTAGTTTTAAAAAGTAAAATCAATGCTATTTCCAGTTTGAAATTCTTCATTTTCGAATCATTTCTAACATGATTTTAAAATTTTTTGCAATACTTTTGGGTTCAGCGGACGATTTCAAATTCCCGGTTATTTCCTGGTTCTTCACGGTCAAGTTCTTCAATTTTCCCGGTCAAAGAGAAGTAACATATTTATATTTTTCGCAAAACGCCAAAATTTATTTTTATTCATGACGTTCTTTCTAAACATCCTTTAACATAACAGATCCAACATTGCAAAATGAATCAATTTTGAAAAGAATACTCAAATTTTCAACAAAAATTATCATTTTTTTAAAAACTGGATCAATCAAACTCACAATTCAAAAGAATCCATTAACGATAACAAAATAAACGGACTTAAAACAAAATAGTTCATTTTTCAACCAATCAGATGAATTTTCAAATAACATTATGCATTTAACCAGAAAAGTTAAATATCCGTCCAAAAATATGAATTTATAACTAAAAAGATGAATATTAAACTGCAGAACTCCAATTTTCAACCATAAAGGTGAATATTCAAATAAGAAGATTAGTTTTCAAATAGAAAGAATCATTTTCTAAGAAAAAATACAATGTTTCAACAAAATGGTCGAATTTCGGGCCCAAAAAATAATTATTCACAACCAAAAATGAAACAGTAACATTTTTATTTTAAAGAACCAAATTTAAACCTAGCTTAAGAGTTTTATACTACAACGAAGAATCTTCAACTCAAGGAGTTGAGTGTTTAAACAAATAAATTAACTTTTACTGAAAAATATTAATTGTCAACGAAAATGGAATTACTCCAATTTCAAACTGAAAAAATGGATGTTCAACTAAACAAATGAACTTTTCACTAAAACCATGGAATTTTTGTTTGGAATAAGTTAAATTTCCAGTTAAAAAAATTCCTATACCAAAAAAAAACACACACACACACAAAATGATGAAGAATTAAATCAAATTGTAAATGTTTAGATGAAGTAGTTGAATTTTGAACCAGAAAGACGAATTTTCAAGTGAAATGATGGACATTTAACTAAAATAGTTCAATTTTTGACAAAAAATTAATTTTCAACCAAAAAGTTTAATTTTACAACAAAATAGTTGAAATTTGAACTATCAAAATAGTAATTTTCGAACAAAAATGGAATAGTGATATTTTTGGCTGGAAAAATTAATCTGAAACCAAACATAAACATAAATTGTTAACCGTGAAGAAGAATTTTTGAAGAAGAATATTAAGTTCCAAAGGAAAAGACAATCTTCTACCAAAAAATGGATTTTTCAACAAAATGCGTGACAAAATATGTGAATTTCAAACGAAATGATTCAATTCTAAATTCAAAAAGACAAATTTCCATTCAAAGTGTTGAATTTTTGACCAGAAACGATTAATTTTTCACTGAAAATAAAACAGTTAAATTTTCAGTTATCAACCTCAATGTATTTTATGCAAAAAAGAATACTTTTAACCAGGAAGATTAATTTTCAAGAAGAAAGGCTAATTTTCCACGAAGTATATCAATTCTCAAAGAAATAGTTTAATTTTCAAATTCAAAAATCAATGTTCAACTGAATACTCAAATTTTCACCAATAAAAGATAAATTGATTTTTAAAAAAGGAGTTACATTTCCAAACAGAGGTGAATTTTGAATCGAAATATGTAATGCAACTTTAACTGAAAGATTTAACTCTCAACAAGAAAACGGTAATTTCTCGTATTTTTTCGGTAGAATTGTTAACAGTCTAGGTTGAGTCAAGGAAATTTCCAGTTTTTTATTTGAATTCAAGGTCATTTCCCGTTTTTTTTTCTGCTAAATAAAATTCCCGGTTATTTCCCGGTCAAGTCGCCACTTTGATTATGTAAAATGAAGGAGCTATCTGTCTGCTGATTTGAAGTGGATTCAGGCTTGGAATAATAAAATTTAACTTAATCTGAGAATGAAGTCGTTCTGAATATTGCAAGTTTCTAATTGTATCCCCCAAAATCTTCTCCAAATGAGCATTTGCTTTTGAGTTTCAAATTTCGAAATTTTTTCATCTGCACCTTTCAATTCAAAACAATGTTTGATTCTCCCGTTTCCAATCTTTTGCATTGAATAATATTGTTAAAGTTGTAAGCCCGGTTTCAGTCATGAAATAATTTTAAATACTCCATTTGAAATTCTGAATATTCAATTTTAATTTCTGATATTCCTGAATTCTAAATGATGCATTCTGATTTCAAATTCTATACTTAGGATTCTTAAAATTCTTAGAAATTCTCATTAATATTCGGCTTAGAAAACAAATTTCATCGGTCGAAATATTTTTACCAATGATCTCATCATACAGACATATAATTTCTACATCCAGTGATGGACAACAACATAATTTCAGGTTTTACCTCATAGGTCTCGAAGTTCAAATATGAATTATTCTCAACGGATCTTGATTAGATTACAACATACACACCTCTCTAATTTCGAATCAGTGACAAGTACGTCTCTGAATCAAGTTTATTAGAAAGATTAATGGGAAATTGATTAATGACAAAACCTTGATTATTTTGGAATCGGTTATTTCGTTGCGCCAATTATGGTATCTTGATATCTTATCAAACACTCATTTTTACTTTTTCACCATGACATTATGAAATAAAAACAAATAAATTTTTACTCAATCTAACCAGCCAATAAAAAATTGTTCAAATTTGAACCTCAGACAAAAATTGTACTAACAATCCTTCAGAAGCTAACAAATGCTTCAAAAATAATGTTAGCTTCGGTATAGAAGAGTCAATTAATTACCGAAGCATTTAAGTCTCTCAGATCATCTAAACTTGATATCAAAACTTGTATAATTGGACTGGTCCCTACAGATCACTTAACTTCTAAGCATCGATACTGGCTTAATGGGACCAATTAACTCTCCCTGAAACAAGTACTGTTGAATAAAGGATCAAGTTAGTTTTTCTCCATTTAATTACCTTCCACAATCCACACCCTTGGAACTCGCTTAATCCACTTTCAACTGGCTACTCGCAGTTTTCAAGAGTTACAAGTTTGTTGGATTAGCTCTCAGTTGACATGGAACATCTTCTGGTACTCTGATGGTTAGTAACCCTGTGTACTTAGGTACAACTATAAATAGCTTTCTTCGTTGTTCTTTGTCGGCTGACCTTGAACCATCCTATAGCCATAGCATAGTTGCATCGTTCGGTGAACATGGTACCACGGCCAAGCCAAGATCCAGGACAAGTACTGTGTATTCCGCATATATGAGAGCATGTCGATTATTAAGAGTTGCTGAATTCGCTCCAATTACTCCGGAATTAATAGAAAGTACTGTTAGCTCGTTAGTCTCTCTATAATAGGTGATAATTTTATACAATCTTTCGATTCGTATTCCTCATTATCATCAACATCCTATCTGTCATTACATCATTTTTACATTGCGCTGCTGGTTTCTCAAATGAGTTATTTCCAGTCAAAAGACTTTTCATATTCTTCGTTCAGTCAGAAACGTGTTTGGTTCAGACAACAAGATTTTATTGCTATAGAAGGAATTCAAACACAAAGGTTGCTTCTATAGCAACCGAATCTTTTGTTTCCCCAAGTTTGCTTCTCTAAGCTTCCTAATTCTTTATTTCTCTTTTAATTTGATGATTTCTATACCCAGAATTATAAGAAACAGTAGAAGAAGTGACTAAACTTTATACATTGTGGGACCATGTGTCATCTCTTCGGGTCTATTGTGTTGATAGAAAACGTGGCATGCATATGAACTATAGGGTATTTTTCGTTCCTGGTGCCAAGGATACACCTTTCTTGAACGAGGATCAAGGAACAAGAGGACACGAATAGAATTTTAAATGTCAAGGGTATCCAATAGGGTGATCCAAAAATACATTAGAAATTTTTTTTTAGAATTTTAATGCAAAACGCCCGGGAATTCGTTCGAATCCACAAAAAAGTAAACGAATTTTAAAAAAGGAATTATATTTAGAAGTGACGCAAGCCTCATTAAGTTTAACACGTATTTCCGTGAGAAAAAAAGACGTTTTTGTAAATTTTATTCAGAATTCTCAATATTAGGTAAATCGAATTCGAAATTCACCTCTTCTCTTCACAATTAGTCACAGGATGCGAATAAAATATTACTTTTCAAATATCACCCCCATAAGTCTTCTATAGGGTCCCGAAAACCCCCATAAGTGAAAAATGGGTTTTCCTAGTTTTTGGCGCTAATTATTATTTTTTCGCGGTTTTTTTAACGCAGATTGTTTCAAATACATGAATTAAATACCTACTATATTATACTTTATTTAATAGATGTTTATTTAGATTGTTTGAACAATTTATTATTGTTTTCAGCAACTTTCTCTTAGGAAAGGGTTACAAAGACAAGGTTTTTTCAGAATTTTTCAACTTATTTTCAGCGTTTCACTTAAAGTGAGGTAATAATCAATTGATAATAACAAAAATAATTGCTCATACAATTTTTTATTGATTATAACAATATTCTCTTAGAATAATGCTTCAAAGATGCGGTTTTTCATTAAATTTTCTTTTTTTTTGACACTTTTTACTTAAAGTAAGTAATTATTCAATTTAATTTAGCAAAAATAAGTGTTTGAACAAATTGTAAATTTTTATAGCTATCTTCTTCTAGATTAATACTACATAGTTGCGGTTTTTTCTGAAATTTGGAATTTTTTATCACATTTAAATTAGATTAGAGTAATAATTAATTCATGTTAAAAAATAATTGTTTAAACAATTTATTATCATTGCTGATAATATTTCCTGTGCCTAATGATAAAAACTTGTGGGGTTTTGTCTGAATTTTTTAACTTTTAGCCCACTTTTCACTTGAAGTGAGTGAATATTTAATTTAATTTAACAAAACTAATTCTTTAAACAAAAAATTATTGTTTATGGCTATCTGCCCTCAGATTAGTGCTATAAAGTTGCGGTTTTTTCTGAAATGTTTACCTTTGCTTCACCTTTTTAGTAGTGAAGAAATAATAAATAAACATTAGGTAAATTATTTTTGTTCTTTTCCCAATGTTCAAAAAAAGTTAATTACAATAAAAAAGCTGAATTCATTCAGTGAAATTTCAATTTTAAATTTTCTACTAAACTTATGGATCTCCGAAGCAAAAATTGAATTTTCAAGAAAGTACTTCAACTTTAAACCAAAGAAATGAATTTTCGACATAAAAATATCAATTTTTAATAAAAAATATAAGGGTTTATATTTCAAAAAAAAAAAATTTATATTAATTTAAGATGGTAATTTTATCCATTACTGGTCCGGGAATTATTTCACCAGAAATCGATAAAATTACCATCTTAAATGAATATATTAATTACCCTGATCGAGAAAATAACATCTTTCATTCTAAAAAAATTTTTATTTCAAATAAAAACCATCTTATCCAAACAACAATTGCATCAATTCAATCTAATTGAATTTCATTCAAATTCCATTCAGTGCATGGTTGAACATTTCAGAAAAAAACCACAACTTTCAAGCATAATCTGAGAGAAAATAGTTATAAACAATAATAGATTGTTTAAATAAGCATGTTTGTTAACTCGCATTAATTATTACCTCACTAAGTGAAAAATGGACAATAAGCTTAAGAGTTTAGAAAAAAAACGCAACTTTTTGGCACTAATCTAAGAGAATATTGTTATAATTAATAAAAATCTGTTTAAACAATTTTTGTTGTTGAATCAAATTAAATATTAACTCACTTCAAATAAAAAGTGGGCAAAAAGTTGAAAATTTCAGAAAAAACCGCAAGTTTTTATCATCAAGCAAAGAAAATATTATTAACAATAATAATAAATTGTTTACGCAATTATTTTTGCTAAATTAAATTAAATAATTACTCACTTTAAGTCTGGAATATTTGTTTATACTCTCTCCCTGTTACGGGCTTTGAGAGTCTCGGCATAACCTTCTCTCTATTCCATTGCACACCTCACCACTAACTCAGGGGTGAGGGGGACCTACAGTTTACGGTGGGTTCCGAACCACCAAGAGCAGCAGCTACTTAATACTTGGAGAACTTAAAGAACTCTAGAGGTACCGGGCTCACGACTCTCCGTGGCCAGCCGAAGCTCTTCCAGAGTGCGAGGCGGGAATCGAACCCACAACCAGACAGTAGCGTGGGTCCAAAGCTCACGCCTCAGCCCCCACGACCAACTGGCCACCCTACTCACTTTAAGTGAAAATTATCAAAAAAAATTAAATCAAGAAAAAAGCGCATCTTTGAAGCATTATTCTAAGAGACTATTGTTTTAATTATTAAAAAATTGTTCGAACACTTATTTTTGCTATCTTCAATGGATTATTACCTTGCTTTAACTGAAACGTTGAAAATAAGTTGAAAAATTCAGAAAAAACCTTTTCCTTCTAACCCGTTTCCAAAAGAAAGTTGCTAAGAACAATAATAAATCGTTTTACCAATTTAAATAAACATTATCAGTATAAAGTAGAATTCCATGTATTTGAAATAAATAAAAATCATTATTAGCGCCAAAAACTCGAAAAACCCATTTTTCAACTTTTGAGTATTTTTGGGACCCTATAAAACAGACTTATGGGGGTAATATTTGAAAAGTGATATTTTATTCGCATTCAGTGACTAATTGTGAAGAGAAATGCTGAATTTCGAACTGGATTCACCTAATATTGAGAATTCTGAATAAAATTTACAAAAACGCCTTTTTTTCTTATGGGAAATACGTTTTAAACTTCATGGGGCTTTCGCCACCTCTAAATATTATCTTTTTCAAAACAAAAAAAAATGCATCTATTTTTTTTGTGGATTCGAACAAATTTCTGAGCGATTTGCATAAAAATTCGAAAAAAATTTTTTGCACCACCCTAGTGTCCAAACATCGGTCCACCATTGTACAATTTTCACGAGGAATTTCTTTAAGCTTTATCCACTTAAAAGTTGTTTTGTAAACGTAATGCTAATTGAGGTTTATTATACATCTTAGAGATTGCATACAATCCTTATAAATTCACGACAGAAGACAAATTTTTTTCTGCAGTTTTCAATTTCTTTTCTCAGCCTAATACGCAGACCAAATAAATAGCAAGTCTCTGGTACTACTTCCTTCCTGGGCGTGTAGCACTGAGCGCTCATATGAAAAAATTGCCCAATAAGTCTTAAAGGAAGACATATATGGGTCATTTTGTCTCGAGTCGCCAAATGCGCTTGAAAGTTTTTGTGGTGTGGATATTATACCGATTTCGACGTGCTCGAAATCAAGAAAAAGGCCTCTAACCTACATCTCGAGGCGCTGGGAAACTAAGTTTGCTTCGAATCGAGGAGTTCTCATTTCCGGAACTGTTTCTCAGCTTCCGCCCTCTGCAGCTTCCTAATCAGGGGGAACCAATCGGTTGTCCACGATGTTCAAGGATTATAAAAAATAATGACCGGTGATTGACTTATAGGTGTGTTGAAGGGCAAAAATTTAATTTCACACGAAATGCACTTTCTCTCACGTATACATGTGCAATTCAGGTCTTCATGTTTCCAGATAGACTTATTATACACTTTTAGTAAAATCACTTTCTCTCGAAATTTTTTATTTTTTTCATCAGAGAGATGCTGAATTAAACTCAGATGGAAGATGTTATGTTATTATGTTTATATGGAGAGAATGCTCGATGCGCTTGACTAGGCTCTCAATAATAGTAAATTATGTTTGGAAAAGATGTTTTTAATTAGTGCAGTTGAAAAGGGTTTTTCAGAGTTTCTTGCAATGGAGAAATAATTAAATTGATATCAGGTTTGGTATGAGTACATTAATCTATTCAAACTTAGAAAATTTATTCTTTTATTGATAGATATACACTATAAATCAGAAGGTACTTATCAGCAACAGTATTAATTTGATACAAAACTTGTATAATTACAGGGAAATAAAATACTGCTCTACACATTATTGAGTCATTCTCTTGCAGATGAATTTGAAACCTTTCAGTTTCGGTACATAAAAAAAAATGTACACAAAATCGTTAACTATTCATTTGATTCAATTTTCACTTGTTGAATGAAGCGAAGAAAGGTTGCGTAAAAGATTGACAGGGATTTTTTGAGTGGAGAATAGATTTCACTTTCGAAAATCTCGAATGATTTACGATTCATTGTTACATGGAATCCGATCTACTCGATTAGACACAGCTTTGTAGGATTGTAAAATGTTGCGAGACGAAAGAAGTTATCTTTGAAATTCATAATTAGTACTCTAGATATTTCACATTTCCTAGTTATTGTTTTCCTTTCTCGTCCGGAGATTTCCATTGTATATTGGGTCGAATTGAGATTCCCGCGGTCTTGTAACCACAAGAGACAGCAGCGTGCGCATATGTAACGTCAATTTCACGTAACACAAATTAGTCTCGTGACTTTCTTAAACCCTTTCATTGTGCATATTCAGAGCAGTCAAAAAAAGAGAACCGTATGAGTAAAAAACGTCACATTAATTTAAAAATTACTTTCAAAACAATAGCACCAAACTTAATTATACTATATTTGTTCATTCATATAATATGATTTTTCTTACTCAATCATTTTCGAACGTTATTGTTAAATTGTGTATCACAGAAAAAACAGAGAGTAAAAATTGGTTCACGTAAACAGCTTCACTTCTTTTGCTTGTCAAGATTACCACAAAATTATCATCTGAACAAATTTTTACCGTTCGTTTTTTCTGTGATTCTTCAGGATGCACATTAGGATGGTCCAAACAATTTTTATTCGAATTTTTATGTAAAACGCCCGGAAATTTGTTCGGATACACAAAGAGATAAGTGCATTTTTCTTTTTTTTTAATAATATTTAGAGGTGGCGCAAGCCCCATGAAGTTTAACACGTATTTCCCATAAGAAAGAAAGACGTTTTTGTATCAAAATTCTCAATATTAGGTGAATCGAGTTCGAAATTCACCATTTTTATTCATAATTAGTCACAGGATACGAATAAAATATCACTTTTTAAATACCAACCCCATATAAGTCTGTTTATAGGGTCCCAAAAAACCCCAGAAGTGAAAAAATGGGGTTTTCGAATTTTTGGCCCCAATTATGATTTTTCTGCAGTTTTTTTAAGGGGGGAGTAGGGTCTAAAAAAATGTTTTTTCATGAATTTTTTTTGGGAATATTACAAAAGTACATTTATTCT
>WSXT02043445.1:0-13236 GCA_011762715.2 Neuroterus valhalla | reverse complement strand
GATAGGGACGCGTGGCGGTCTCGGGTAGATGAGGCAATGAACTTCCGAGTTCCAAATGCTGATAAATAATAATAATATGTTTTCTCGTATTTTGCTTATTTGTTGCTCAAAAATCGATTATACAAATAAAAAGAGGGCTGAAATGATTCTAGATCGAATATCTTTTTTGGTGTCGGTGCTATCGCAAAACTTTTGAAACAAAAGTTGTAATGTTCATGATTTTCTACAATTTTTGTTTACTACTCTTTTTTGTGAGAGCAATTGTTTACTTACTGTAGCGACTGAAAGTTGCGCGCACCGTCACTCGGTAGTTGGTAATGCTGGATTGCGAGCGTTGTGCCGTACTAAATTATTCCAAGTTTCGTTGATGGAATGGAGCTCAACATTTTTCCTCCTTTTTTTCAATTATACATAACTTTGACTATATATTTTGAATTTTTCTTGTTTTTAAACTTAAATTTAAAAGATGGAGTTGCATCGACCCACAGTTGAAATAATATTTGTATAGGTTGAGGGTAAAATTGGCTTTAGGGTCACAAAAGAATTGAAATCAATTTATCATTGAATCAGACGTTTTGGCCTCGGCTCTTGGCCGAACGGGTTTCGAACAAAAATTGTATAAAATCGTGTGAATTACAACATTTGCTTTAAAATTTTTGCGATAGCACAGAAATGAAAAAAATATATTCGCCCCAAAAAAATTTTCAACCACCTTTTTATTTGTATAGTCGATTTTTAAGCAACAAATAAGCAAAATACGAGAGAACATCAAATATACTAATTTTTAGATCTTATTTTTCTCATGAAAAATGTTATCTTCTATCTTCTTGATTAAATTAAAAATACGACTGTTATACGCGATACAAGTAATCACCCCTTAATTCAAGATGGCGGACAACCTGCAAAGGCTTGATGGTCAAAAATTCGGATTTAAGCTTCCTATATGGTACCTTAAAGATGGCAAAAGAAATTTTTCTTACCCTATGAATTGAAATAATAACATCTAAATAGACTGGACTAGAAATTAAAGAAAATATATGAGCCGACCGCTGTCTGGTCCCTTTGCGTTTTTATTTTCCACTGATAATCTACTTTTCATCAATTTTACATGTAAACCGCTTATCGTCTGCTCCGGCATTGTTTTGTTAGAATGCGAAATTGATCAAAAACAAATTATCCGCGAGGATTACAAAAATAAAGGGGCCAGACAACGGTCGGCTGATATATTTTCTTTAATCCCCCAAAGGTTCAACACAAAATAATTATTTACTTTGGAAATTAGCAGGTGGAAAAAATACATTACAAGTTCAAATTTCAACTATGTCATCGGCGGCCATTTGCCCTTAAATTCAATTTAATCACAAAATTACTAGAATCCAAAGATAAAATTTGGCTAAAACACTTCCAAATTTATCCACGGAAATAAAAATTATTTAGTTTCATAACCTTCTCGTTTGATTACTTCTTGTCATATAGATAATTTCAACCATTTCCATCGCTTAGCGCTTAAAAAAAAAACAATTTTGCGGGCTTTATCTCCGCGCGATTGTTGCAATATCCAGATTTGCGGACCAATAATTACATACAGTTCACTTTTTTTTTCGACCACTAATGTTGAAGAATCCCAATGACATACATTTCATTTACATTATGAAAAAACACAAAGATAACCGTTCAATACTGTTTATTTGATCAAAATTGATCAATGTTTACATGCCACCCATGTATTTTGACGAGTAGTAACTAGTATAAACCACGAACATGGGTGCGCCGCCACTCGGACACGGTCAGCACGTGGTATACGTTCATTTCAGAGTACCATGGGGCTGGCTAAAATAGAGAAGAGATGTTATAGAAAGACTCTCGAACCCGTAACAGGGGGAGAGTATAAACAAATATTCCTAGCTCATTTTTCTACGAAAGATATAAATTCCCGCAGGAACGTCATTTTAACCCTAATTGCTATATTTTTCACCAAATTGTTGAACTTTCAAGCCAAAAAGATGGGTTTCATAAAAAAATCTAGAATCGAATTGTCGAATTTTCGAGAGGCAGACGATTTTTTCACAAAAAGTTGAAATTTCGAGGCAAAAATGTGATTTTTTACTTCAAAATAGTATATCTGATCCAGTAGTTCAACATTCAAAAAGATAGTTTAATTTTCATCTTGATGGCTAAATCAGGGCTGGATTTACCTTAAGTGCCGCCCTGGGCATCATGGAAAATGCCGCCCTTTTTTCAAGCATACACAAAATACCTTGTAATTGCAGTTCGCATGATTGACGAAGAAGATCATTGTATGTTGTAAGTGAAAATTTGTATTGCTATTAAATAATTACAAAATCACATTCACATTTCTACAAAAAGTATAAGTCACAAAGAATTGCAAAGAGTTGTCGAATGGCAAATCCTCGTCTAACATTTTTACATTCTCATTCTGAATGAGAAGGTATTGGTTTCATGTGACAATCGACTTTCGTGGAGTCAGTCTGTAATCTGTAGACTCGATAACTTTCGAAAGAATGATCATATTGGATTGTACTTTGGCACACTTTTTTAAGACACAAAAAAAAGGAAGTGTGTTAACCAGCTATTTTTGACCAACGGTTCTGGTTTTATCCATCGGAAAAGCTTTTTGAAAAATTAAAAAATGTTCATTTCCGCCCAATTTTCTGAACAGAGAAAATCTTCACCTTAGAAAGATGTACAAATCAACTGCTGACCATTTCTTGATGAGACGTATACTTTTTGTTCAAATCATGATAACGCACTCGACAGAATAAAAAATCTGCCTGCTGTCGCTCGCAGGCGCTAGGGTGCGCGACATTCGGATATCGCGCTAAGCGCTCGGCTACTTACGTCAGTTTATAGTGTATTGCATGCACAGAGTTGCGAAAATTGTACAACTGCTAAAAACCCCTACTACTATGAAGATCATTGAATTTTTTGTTATTTTTGATGAACATTTCTTTAGAATAAATTTTACTCAAGGCTCTCCTGGCCTCAAGCAACACATGCTTATTACAATACTCACCATCGATATTTACAGCTCGCATAGTTTGGCTAGCAAATTGAATTTTCCATTGTTTCGGAAGCGTTCTCATGATTAAAACAGAACATGTACGTTTTGTTGAAAAATAGTTCAAATAAAACTCGGAGATTTTTTCAAGATGAACAATTTTCCTCTTCAATATTTCTTCTTGTCTCTTGATGCTTGGCTGGAAAATGGTATTTTTTTATTTTGGTAAATGCGTTATCGTGATTGAAACGAAAACTATTCGTTTTATCGAATATTTGGAGCAAAAAGGTGCATTTTTGATTTTTGAAAAAGCTTCCTCGGTGGATAAAACCAGAACCATTGATCAAAAATGGCTGGTTAACGAACTCGTCCTTTGTTCCGGCCTTAAAAAAGTGTGTCAAAGCACTATACAATATGATTATTCTTTCGAAAGTTATCGATTCTACAGATTGCAGGCTTCAGACCGACATACATACACCTTCGTAAAAATGTTTTTTTTTTACTCAGGGGGTCTCAAAACATGGAGGTCCTAATAAATTCATTCAGTGACTGGCCAAGTAGAAACTCATCATACCAATTTATTTGTTAAATTAAATGTTGAGGTCCTCTTTTCTGCGTTTGATTTTCTGTTTAAAATTAAAGAATCGAAGAGGCTAGATATCCGTTGTCTGCGACCCGCGAACATTTCCTTACAGTTAATTTGATCGTCGTTGGAAGCAAAAGGTTTGAAAGGTTCGATCCGCGGTGAACCTGCAATATCCCACAGTTCTCCGCGCGCGTTCGTAGTCATGCCTAAAACACGGAGCTTGCTGCCGTTGATGCTTCGTAGGATTATTCTGTCGTGAACGATCAGAGTGAACGGTTTCTCTCGCTGCTGTCTGCCTCGCGGAATTTTAATAGTTCAAGATGGAATTCAACTTTCGAGTTCCTAGACCTGATCCTGCAGGAGATCGGCTGGGCATCAGCTGTAAGCTCTCTCAACTTTCCTTGGTTCTCTTAATATTGAAAGGTTAGTGTCGGTCTGTTAGTCATGGCTTCGTTGGGTATCTTTTTGTGTTTCATGGTTCCTAACCGTTCTTTTCAAATTGCATTTGGCGCATTGCTCGACCTTAGTCTAAACTCATAATTTGGTTTTGAAGCTTCTTTGCTAATAACACTATGTCCCTGCTTACTTCTTCGAAGTACCAAACAATTGTTTGTGAAGCTTCTTTAATTATTCCTAATAATTGTTTAGATTTACCTGCTAGTTTTGTTTAAAGATTGAAGTTTCCTTCCTTTCCAGTTTGAAACAGGTTGAGTCAAAACCCACTGCAAAATCCCTGCTCTGCTTCCTGAGTTTGTATCCAAAATTTTCAGGGTAGTTCTTAAATGAATATGGCGGCTGAACCGCCAGGCGTAAATCAGTTTTACGCCTCATAATGGAGTTCCTGGAATTTCGAAGTCCTCATTAATTCAGCTTCGGTTAATTGGACTATCTGATTTATCTGGACTTTCCAGTGGAACCAGGTGACCCATTACAGTACCTAAAAATTCCAGAGGAAGTTGATCAAAGTTTGATCTTGCAATTTTAGCTAGAACTAGTGGCGGAGCGAATAACTTTACTTTGTTGATGGCTTTGAGATTCGGTGGAAGACGGTTACATAACTGACGACCTAATTTCAATAAGAAATCCGCACATTTTTGCTGAACAGTTATGAGTTCAGCCTCAGGAACCTTCAAATTTGTAACCAGTTGATTGAAATTATCACCAAGGTTGACTCTATCAAGAGGAAGAAGATTTGCGCTTGTCTCGAAAGCCTTTGTTAACATTTGCACTTCCTTAAGTGTTAATGCTCCTGGCCTGCTAGCTTAAGCTCGAGCTCGAGGTACTTATACACGCGTAGAGACACTGTTAATCAAATTTCTAAGATCTTAGTAAATCCTTGTCATTTTAGCATCGGAGTGTTCAAATTACAAATTTACTTCCTGCACATCTTTCAAAATTGTCTGGAGTAGTGTCATTTTTTAAAGCCAACGTGTTGTACTAAGCGATTGAAGCTTTCCTGGTGTTTTACACCATTTCTTTCCTGAAAATTTGAAGAAACAAAAAATTAATGACAATTATATCTAAATAAAGGTTTTGGAACATAAGCGTTATTCTTTTGTTTACCTTGAAGGAAGTTGCATATGCATGCAATCCTATGGAGCTATGCGCAAACCAATTGCATGTTTCTCTCACTGAATTCTTGACGTTATCTAGTAATGTCTGATAAGCATATTGCGCAGACTTTTCTAATGAATGACAAATACACTTTACTATTGTAAGTGTGGCACTCTATCTCGTAAATGAGTAAAGAAGAATTCTGTAAGCCACACATTGCTGAAGCTCAATCCGTGCCAATGGACTGAAGTTGAATTAGAGAGAAACCAATTTTTTTCAGACGATGTTTGCAAAAATCGAATGCATAGACACAAACTTATAGTGACTAAGGTGTCTTTATTTGATCCTAGTTATTATTATTATAATGTAATGTTGTCGGGACAGCGAGTAAATATAGCATAACATTCCTCGTCTTTGGTACGAAAGGCAAAATTTGACGAATACAAAATTAGACCTAAATTATAAATTGAAGTTTCTGGTTATTGAATTTAATACCACCATAGCGTTATCTTTTGCAAGAGTTAAACTACTTTTGCATTGTTCTCGGGACAGCGAGTGAAAATAGCATAACATTTATAGTCTTTGGTACAAAATGCGATATTCGCCGGTACAAAATTAGATCCAAATTAAAAATCAAAGTTTCTAATAATGGAATTGAATAACATCATTGCGTTATGTTTTGCAAGAGATCAACTTCTTCTGTATTTTTGTCGGGAAAGCGAGTAAATATTGCATGAAATTGCTAGTCTTTGGTACGAAATGCAAAATTCGCCGAATAAAAAATTAGATTTTGATTATAAGCTCAAGATCCCGCTTATTGGATTGAATACCATCATTAGGTGATCTTTTGCAAGAGACAAACTACTTTTTGAACAATTTTTTCGATTTACTAACGCGCACTCCACCATCTCTCCTTTCCGACAACAAATCAGCAATCCCCTGATGGTTATTTATCACAAAAACAATTTTAAAAGTTTCCATTTTCAAACCGGAATGAATGAATTTGTTTTTCGTTTCTCTACAAACAATAGAAATAAGGCGAGCTAGGCTTTTTCCTGCGCATACAGTTTTCATGCATTTAGCTGAAGTTTGCTTGTTTTTGAGCAATTTCGATTCGGGAATTCGATGAGTTACAAGCAAACTGCACAACATTCTTCACAACGAGTCCTGTGCTAATGCCTTCAAATTGTATTTGCATCGTTCCAGTAATACGTCTCGGAAAACGTTGAGTATCGACAAACCCGTAAATCATGAGATCGAAGTCGTCATACATTCCTACCGACGTGATATTGTTTTTCAGGCGCACTTTATCGAATGTGCAGTTGTGAGCAACAAGAATACACGGCGGAATCGCAGTCTGCGAGAAATGGTCTAAAAGGTGTGAGGGCACAACGAAGTGTTTATAATGCTACTTTTTTGCCTGCGAAAAACAATTCACCACCGATTTTTTTCAAAAAATTGTTTGCGGAAGCGCTTGCAGCTATTTGCTTTGTAGGCTTGACGTAAATATTAAGAGGCTTGGCATCACAAATTACTCCAATTTGTACGATTTCTGCATCTGTGGTCAAACCCGTCGTTTCAATGTCAAATACTACAGTTTTCCCGGCACTGTACGCTAATTTGATTAAATCGTAATTGTCACTTGATGTTACGACTGATGCAGTGGAAGACGGGGATTCATTGACAAAATATTGATCGATAAATCCCATCACTGGACTATGAGAATCCCCTTCTTTTTGCTCAAGCCAATATTTCAGAGCATTGCGGTTATTCTGCAGTAAATGGCGGCGCGTTTCGAATTCTTTTGTTTTAATTTTTTCTCCCCGGCGCTGTTTTCACAATGTCATGTTATCGGAAAATTTCTCGGAGCCCCGGGTGCTTGGAGATGAACTTATAACAGCTCCAACTATTTTGATGAAAGAGGGCCCAACATTGATTCTGCAAACTGATGCAGCTACTCGAAAATCACTGGATTCGCCTAAACCGCAGCACTATGTCTTTGGGGCTCAACTTGTTTTGACATGATTGAAATCCTCATTCCTTTAACTAGAGGATCCATGCGCGAATTGGTCACATTTTTCCGTGTTCCAGTTGAATAGTTTCACGAGACTATCAAAAAGTGACTGATCTTTAGAGCCACCCGGAATCGTCTTGTGTTCGTACGCATCCTTTTCAGTGCTATAATGGCACCAGGGCGTGTAATAGTCATGCTGATTGTAAGCATGCAGAGGAATCGCTTTGATTGACTGTGCTAGCGAATCAACCTGCCCTGCGTTTTTTGCAATCGCATAGGAAAAACATGGCTTCATATAATTTATAGCTTCAGTAGTTAACTCTTTGTGCTTTAGTTTGAGCTTATATAGCTGATTCGTTGATCCCTTTCCTGCATGATTAAAACCTGAGAGCAAGGAAGCGTCACGAACTTTTAAAATCGATGATGAGTCGTCATCGCTAATAAAAATACTGACCTCTAAATTTAATTCCTTCAAAACGTCGCCAATACATTTGAGACTCGCAGCTAAAACGCTTCCCATTCCCTTTGCAGCCCCAGCGAAATAACCACGACAATCGTTATCTGTAGGTAGATGCCCCAAATAACATTTTTTGCGTTTTCGATTCAGAGATCCGTAGGCGGTGATTTTTTTTAAATTGAAATACTCAGACAAACAACCATAACCACTCAAACAATCATAAATACCTGTAAGGCGTTCAATCTACGCCATGTCGTAACAAACTACTATTCGCACACGATCTTCATAACCGAGAGCCGTTGGCTTAGTATCGTCGAAATGTATTCGAAGGCGCCTGAAGGGAAAAATGGGAATAGTCTGGGAGGGTGGAAATCTCAACCAAGCTCCGATATCGAAATTTCTAGTTGCGCTGTCGAAACTTGTGCCTAACATTTTTGGACGCGGTAAAAATGAAGGAAAAATAAATTCTTCATATAGCCTTGGATTGTTGCTGTTCCGGTCATTTTCCGTCTTTTCGGGTAAAGGAAACTCTTGACACGGTTTTGAGGTCTGTAGGAAATAAGAGAGGTATTAGACAAGGAACACATTCATTCTTGCGATTTGGAAATAAGTCTAACATATTATTATTATTTATGATAAAGCAAAATTATACGAAATCAATTCTTTACGCATGGTAAATAATTGATTGGAATGAAGTTTCTCAGGAAACAAAATTCCAGCTCTTAAAATTTCGAGATCAATTAAGCGAGTCCCGAGTCCGCCTTTTTTCGGATCTTGAGCGTCTCCGGCAGATTTTTCATTAGCATCCTCTTACTTACGTTTTAATTAGACACACAAATTTTTTCTTTTTAAGTACACTGCCTCTCTCACGTATTTTTTCTTCCATCCGGATAATTTTTTTCCGCAATGACATTCATAACTACAAGAACTGTCAAACTCGCTCTTCACGTTTTACAAGTTGGGCTTCTTGCTCGGTATTGTACCGATACAAGCAACGAGTCTGAGTGAGAACGGTGCTATAATCATGAGAGCAAAAGAGACAGCGAAAGCGACGTTGCGAAGAATTATGCTTTCAATTGTCAACTTTTTATAAGAACGATATTAGAGAATTTCATTCATTTATATGATCCGCCAATAGGCTTTTTGAATTTAGAACGCAATATCTTTATAAAATAAAAAAAAAACTCGTTCGGAATAGGAGTTTGAATCCGTTTAATTCTGATCACCTGCGGTTGGCAGCGTATCTAAAATGCAATGCTTAACGATAGGGTATGGTTATACCACAATGTAAACACTAAATCTCGCTCCAGTACAGTCTTAATTTCTACGTCCATGTTCAAAATTGCACTTGGTGTGCAGCTTCACGCTGCACTCGTTCCTTTGTTTTTTCTCAACTTTTCTCATTTACGCGCCTCGTCCCGTTTCACTTTGTTCGAAAGAAGGAATTTTCTTGTTATTAAGATTTAATTTGACAAACCACATAAGAAGTCGTATAGACGGGAATGACGAACAAGAACAAATGAAGAGCACACAATGGGGAGGCGCGTGAACAAAAACGAACAAAAACAAATGAATATTGAAACTCGCTTGGTGCGCAACTTCACGCTAAAGTTTTTCATTCGTTTGTTCTTGATGACTCTCGTTCATTTTGTTGCCATAATAGAGTATCAAAACACACCAATAAGAATGAAGAGTTGTAAAAAGGAGTTGGAAACGTCGTGCAACCTCCTCATGGTGAATGCAGAGGTATATGATGTATTCATTGGTTGTGATGTATTGAGTTTCATGAATAACATCAATAATACTGTTATTTTCAATATCAAGAACATTCCTGACCGTGGTAAAATGTATGCGGCCGGAAGCAGTAGATCCTAATGCCGAGTAGTGTTACCTGTATGGTTTATGATTTTTTTAACATTGTTTCTTCAGTTAGAGAAACCCATGAAAATGTATATTATAGAGGATATTCTAAGGAACGCGCAGGAAAAATATCGTATGTGTCACTCTGAAATATACCAAGATAAAAAATGTTTGGAAAATTGAAACATGTTTTTTTACATGCAGTTTACCTTTCGTCATATCTTTCTCATATATTTGTCTGATGAGATAGTGCCATCAGTGTGCACAACATATATTTCATCCATACACATCAGTTGAGCCGTTGTAAATGGCGTTTAGGAACCGCTTGTCCTGTTATGTTTGCGAAAGGGTTTTTGCTTCACAACGAATGGCGCGAATAGAGAAGGATGAACATGCTGCTATCCGCGAATCAGCACTTCGTCGACGTGACGCATTCAACTTACCAGCACTTATCGTAACTGTGCGAACGAGACTGTGCAAACAGTCTATCTTTGAAGAAATATTGTTAAAGGAGTGAGATCCTTCTTGCCTGAGATCAACAGTGTTGAAACAAACTGCGAATCATAGTTGCGTGGTCTGTAATGATGTACGTGATATACACAGGCTTTCAGTTGAATGCTTTTCGATCTGGAGAAGGGATGAAAATTATGGTGCTATCAGTTCTAAGTTTACGTCTGAAGAATCCATGTTTACCAGGAGTGTTGCGAATATTCGCATCCGCATCCGTAATTGCGGATGTTCCGCATGAATTCAGACACCTGCATCGCATCCGCATCCGCGGATGTCAAACTCTAGAAATCCGCATTCGCATCCGCATCCGCGGATGTCAAAATTTTCGCATCCGCAACAACCCTGTTCTGGATGTGGTTGCTCCGGTATGGGTTCGGTCGAGTCCATGTTTAGTACGGTCTGAAGAATGTGATCAACCCGAGTGGTGTCCAGTCATGTCCGTGTTTTGTACGGTCTCCCGGATGTGATTAATCCGGATTGTGTCCTCCCTCATTCCTTTTTTTGTACGGTCTTCCGGATATGATTAATTCGGGTTGTGTCCGGTCGACTCCGTTATTTATACGGTTTTCTGGATATGAATAAACAGGCTTGCGTCCCGTCAAGTCCGTGGTTTGTATGGTCTGAAGGATTATTCGGATCACATTCCGTTCTCACCATGGACGTAAGAATTAACGGGACTGAGCACAATGTCCCATCTTAGCCGAGCGGGTTGAATTGATAGATCGGGAGAGGTGACGTATCCCCACTCTCTTTGAGGGCGCTTCTACGACTCTCGGGAGAGCATGCGTGGTGTGCGTCGTTCTCCTTACTTACGCGTTGCCAGACCCTTCAGGTTTATGCTCCGTCCCGTTAATTTCTTATTTCCATGGTTTTCACTTTACCAAAATATAACTCAAAGCTGCGGACTGATTTCGGATTGACGCGGACTATTTCTGAAGTAAATGCTTCAATTGGACGGAATTCGGATATAATCAGACGACTTTCCGTTATCACTTTAACTTTACCGAATTACAACTCAAAGCCGTGGATTAATTTCGGATAGGACCGGACTATTTCCGGAGTCGATGTTTTTGAACCTAACGTTTTCGGATTTGTTCGGATCACTTTCTGTTTTTGCTTTATCAAAAATCATTTCAGGTTCTGAATTCCGGACTGATTTCAGATAGAGCCAGACAATTTCTGGAGTCGATGTTTTTGGACGGTTAGATTTCGGATTTAACCGGATCACTTTCCGTTTTCACTTTAACAAGAATAATTTCAGGTACTGATTTGCGGACTAATGTCGGATAAAGCCGGACTATTTCTGGAGTCGATGTCTTTGACCGGACAGATTTCGGATTAAACCGAACGATTTTCCGTTTTCCCTTCAACAAGAATAATTTCAGGTTCTGAATTCTAGACTAATTTCAGGTAGAGCCAGACTATTTCTGGAGTCGATGTTTTTGGACAGACAGATTGCGGATTTAACCGGACCCTTTTCCGTTTTAACTTTAACAAGAATAATGACAGGTTCTGAATTGCGGACTCATTCCCGATAAAGCCGGACTATTTCCAGAGTCGATGTTTTTGACCGGACAGATTCCGGATTAAAGTGGACGACTTTCCATTTTCACTTTAACAAGAATAATTACAGGTTCTCAATTCCGGACTGATTTCAGGTAGAGCTAGACTATTTCTGGAGTCGATGTTTTTGGACAGACAGATTTCGAACAGACAGATCTCGGATTTAATCGATAACTCTCCGTTTCGACTTTGACAAAGAGAATTTCAGGTTCTGAATTCCGGACTAATGTCGGATAGAGCCTGACTATTTTCCGAGTCGATGTTTTTGAACGCACAGATTTCGGACTTAATCTGATCACGTCCTGTTTTCACTTTACCAAAAATAATTCCAGGTTCTGATTTTCGGACTCATTTCGGGTGGAGCCGAGCGAGTCTATGCTTTCTAACGGACAGATTTCGTACTTAATCGGACCACTTCCCGTTTTCACTTTAACATAAATAATTTCAGGTTCTAAACTCGGTACTCCTTTCGGATGAAAACGGACTCTTTCCGGAGTCGAACTTTATTGTCCGGACAGACTTTGGACTCTGCCAAACGAATTCCTCACACTTTTTGTAATTTTCGGATTGGATTGGACAGGTTTTGGAAAAAAATTCTTTAATCGGATCGATTTCGGATGAGTTCGGATCATTTCCGAGATTCCAAATTTTTAGCAGGGTAGCCTCTTAGCACATCAGAATTTGGAATCAGAATTGCTTTGTGCAATTTGCCAATACAAGCCGGATTTAGGTAAACTGGCAGAAAATGAAGCATGTCAACAATCGCATTGAATATCAAATGAATAAAAATATATTCATATTTGATACAACAATCGAAAATAGTGTTATAATTATTATTTATTAAGAGTGGCTCTTGATTCGAGTTCGGAGCCACAGCTCTGGTTCCGACTAAAAGAGTTGAACACCTCTGCACTACGGACAATTTCATAGTAAAAACAAAGTGTGAATGGGACACCCGTTTAAGGGTACTAGCTACCTGCAGCGGAAGTACTCTAGGTGGTGTTCATGCTACCCAGTCGGGGTTCTGAGTCTCCGACAATTGGGGTACGGAATTTTTGTCAGCTTTGTCGATGATACGCCACAGTCTATATACATTGCAAGGTATGTTACTTGCATCTTGTAATATTAGCCAACAACTCTATACATGCAGGTAGCCTTCATGCATGCAAACCAAACTATAATTTTACGTGGTATATGTAAGGACACCGATTTTTATTATATCCTCGATAGTGGATGACGTCACACACGCGTGCCGATTTTAAGTCATAAATACGTGTATGTTCTTCCTTTGAGTCAGTTGACTGTATTTACATACTGAGCCTGGGCAGCGTGCATTTTATCTTTACTTGGAGCAAAGGTTTTGAAACTGAGATATCCGCTTGCATATTCCTACCGAATAGAGGGCCCTTGTTTCACGTAATGCAATTAACATACCAGCTAGCGATGGGCGATCCTCGCCGAGTCAGTGAAGAATCGAATGCAGAAGTACTCGATCCTTCGATCTTCGAATCGATCCTTTACAAGTCGATGCATCGGTGTATCGATACTTTTTTTGGTGTGATCGGACGTCGATCCGCTATATATTTTTCATAACGTCTCTATTGAAAACTCGATTTTCAGTGCTCGTAGAGCGTGTTGAAACGCAAAGCTCCAACCCTAGGGTTGAAACTTCC
>WSXT02043434.1:0-13237 GCA_011762715.2 Neuroterus valhalla | reverse complement strand
ACGGAGTTGAGTCTTCAAACAGATAAATTAACTTTTACTGAACAGATAAATTGTCAACAAACATTGTATTACTCAAATTTTAAATTGAAAAAAATGGATGTTTAACTAAACAAATAGATTTTCAAAAGAAACTATAGAATTTTCAATTGGAATAAGTTAAATTTTCAGTTTAAAAAATTACTTATAACAAAAAAAACTATCTTTCATCAAACAAAAAAGCTGTCGAACAAATTATTACATTTATGCACAAAATGACAAAGAATCAAATGAAATTGTAAATCAGTAAGTGAAGTAGTTGAATTTTTCATCAGAAAGACGAATGTTTAACTGAAATTATGAACATTTAACTAGAATAGTTCAATCTTTGACCATAAGAGTTTTTTCCAACATAAGAGTTTTCAACGAGATGAATGTTCGACTCAAATGAAAAAGGTTAGACTGTATAACTTAAACTGTTAACCGTAAAGAAGAATTTTTGAAGAAGAATATTAACTTCCGAAGAATAAGATAATTTTCTACAAAAAATCGATTTTCAACAAAATATGTGAAGTTTCAACGAGATAATTGGATTTTTAATTCAAAAAGACGAATTTTCACCGAAATGTCCAATTTTGAACTAGAAAAGATCAATTTTGAACTAAAAATGAAACAGTTGAATTTTCAGTTGAAGTAATTGATTTTCAACCAAACTGATACATTTTCAGGTATAAATGAATAATGTTCAAATGAATAGATGTATTTTAAGCAAAGATTAATCTTTTACCATAAAGGCTAATTTTCTACAGAAAAGGCGAATTTTCCACGAAGTTCATTCTCAAAGAAATAGTTTTAATTCCCAAATTAAAAAATCTACTTTCAACCAAATACTTGAATTTTCACAAAAAAGATTAATTTACTTTTAACAAAGTACTCACAAATTCAACCAGAGGTGAATTTTGAATCGAAATAATGAAACTTTAACCAGAAAATTGATTTTCAACAAACAAGTTTAAATCCCAAACAAGTAGTTGATTTTTCAACACGAAAAGGATGAATTCGCAATGAACAATGTAAACAAGCTTTATGTCATAATTCAGGTATACTTTCTTCTTCGGAATACTACTTCTACTCTAAAGACTGCTTGAAGTACTTTCTTTATTTAAAATTAGGAAGAGGGAACTTTCAAATCGCGACGAATTTTGGATTGGAGGAACCATTTTTTTAAATTCCTCTCCACTAAATCCGGATTATAATTAGTTTAAAAAGTTTACGTTCCAAATGAAAAATTCTCTGTTCCAAGTGAAATCATACTTCTTCACTGAAACTCCCTGCCCTAAAATAAAAACTATAATTACTTTCTGAAATTTCCTGTCATCAATTCAATTACCAAATTTGAGTCAGCTAAAAAAATCTCACAGAGCAACAAATTTGCAAAACGCTGTTCTTATAATGAAAAAGAAGAAATTCTTCCTCTCATGACGTATAGATATATGTAAATATTTTGAGAATCAAATTAATAGAGCGTTACATTCCCTAAATCAAATAACAAGATATCTTTCTGATTCATAAAAAGAAAGCCGTCATTTCTCTTATTTTTTCGGCAGAGTTTTTAATAGTCTAGGTTGAGTCAAGTAAATTCTCGGTCATTTCCCGGTTTCCCGGTCAAGTCACCACCCTGGGAATATTTGATTGGACTTAGCCATTACTGCATTTCTTTGATTCAAGTAATCTTTTTCTTCTGTGTTTGCGTCGCTGGTAAGTTTCTGGTAAATTAATTAAAAAAGAATCAATTTAAGAACGGGAAAAATATTGCTTTTGCACTGGCAGCATCGAAATTATGGCCTTCTGGAAATGACTATTTATGGAATTTTCTTAAACATGTTTTTTTTTAATATCTCGTTCCTGGAGAATCAGACATGGAGCAATGTTCTTATGTTCCTATGAAATGAGCTCAGAAAATTAGTTATTTTGGAAATCGAGAAATTTTGTTAAAAACATTGATGTTCAACCAAATTTCATAATGAGAGTTATCTTCAGAAGGCCATAATTTCGGTGCAAAGCAATGCTTCTGTTTATAACCACAAAAAACTGGGTCCTCTTTGATTAATTAATATCATCTTTAAACAGAGATGCTTAGTAAATCACTTATTTAAAAAAAAAACAAAAAAACAAAAAAAAGAATTCTTTCACTTGAATTAAAAGTTATTCGTTCAGAATCTACTTCTGAAATTAACTCTGGAACTTTTAGAGATAAAACATTGTTTTTCTTTGTTTGTTCTAAAAAAAGCGCATTCAATTATATTTTTTGAAGTGTACTTAGGACTTGGGATTTACTGGAAAGAATCAATTTTCAAGTTCAAGCTCTCGTAAGATATTCAGCTCCTAAAGAGCTTTTTGGGGCCTGAAAATAAATGGTTCAAGCCGAAAAAATTTAACTTTTTATATGATTTTATGAAAACATGTTGAGTAAATTTTCAAAAGATTAGGAAACATTTTTTTCAAAAAGAATAAACGCGATTTTTTAAATTTAGAGCTGAGAGTGGTCGTGTAACATCCCAGAAGTTTAAACAGGGAAAGAAAAGGAGTTGTGAAATCTTGGGCTCAAGACAGTCGGTATTTTCATTACTATATAGTAATTTTGGGTCATCTACTTACGCGCTCGACCGAACAACCGATGATTTCTAACGACATGCTCTACTCACTACACGTGTATATATAACGCTATTATAACTATTATTATAGAAAATATTCTTACCTCTTCACTGATCATCATTCGTTAAGGTAAGCATTTGTTGAGTACAGAAAAGACACTACATTTAGTTAAGAACGTTCCAACACCATCTAATGACATACCAAGTTTATCCAAAAGCAAAGAAATATTATTAACATATTCTCGAAACCACCACAACCCATAAATGATAAATCAATCTTTCACCATATTTCAAAATTTCAACTTTTGAAGTAACGCAAATGAATCGTGGATTGAAATAAAAGTTTATACTCACTCTGCCTCAGCGATAGTCTGTTCGTATTCGGGTTGCGGATGTTGTTCTCTAAGAGCTGCTAATTCGTTGCTGTATTGCAAATCATGTGTTAGAGAGCTCGATAATATCCTATCGCTCATAGGCAATATGTAGTCTGGAGTGCCTTCCAACACTGTCGGAGTGATTTTGCCTCGTTTCAAGCTTCCATATCTATCTGGACCATTCAGATTATCGTGCTGAGAACCATGCAGGCTTTGTCCTCTCTTCAAGCTGCCGTACCTCTCAGAGCCACTCAAATTTTCATGATTAGAGTTCTGCGAATGGTGACTCATACTCGAATTCAAAATTCGCGAAGACATTGAAAGCAGGTAGGGCGTTGGAGACACAGTGTGGTCTTCTTCGGCAGTGTAGGGAAAGAGATATTTTTCTCCAAGATGGTGGAGCTTCTCTTCTCCTTCGGAACAATTCTCGTCTATCTGATTCTTCATAGGCGAATTCATATCAGGATAAGGCAACGGATTTGGACTTGAAGTTTTGTTAGATGCTATTTCGTTGTCGGATATCGTGCCACCAGACCATTGACTTCCACGAATATCTACTGTCAGAGAAAGAATAAGCAATCCACTAAGTAAAATTAGCAAATACCAGATGATTGTGATACGTAACTCATGATTAACAATTGATGTTTTGGCGTACCATTTGTTGGTAAATATGCCTCGGGCAGTTGCGAACTCCACCTTGGTGCGTAAATTGGTTTAATATTCGGGAAAAGTTCTGTATTTGAGCAAAGAATGTTCAAGTGTTCAGTGGCAGTACTGTGGATATTGGGAAGGTAGCTGTGCGTTACAGGTTGCTGCGTTGATACCCCCATATTTTTGTGCGACTTTGAAGTAACATCTTCGTCATCGGAGCTGTGGGAACTGGCCAGATCCAAACTTCTACCTCCTGCATCAGCTTGAGACCCATCAGAGTCTGATTCTGAGTCCCTCCGAGGAGAACGTGAATCGCCAGCTTCTGTATAATAGGAGATTAAAATTGGGAACAGTTGAGCATTTCGGAGAGTCAGCACAGAGTTATTACATTTTAGATGTACTGTACCTTTCCCAGAATGCAATGTTGAACGATGACTTCTTGACGATGTATATGGATCACGATCACTATTATAGTTGCTCGTAGATGTTGAAGTATGACGGAGATGAGCATCACTGCGATATGGACTGGAACCAGTTTTATTTGTACTTCTAGAAGTTGTGCTGCTTGTTGAAACTCCCACGTGGACTCTTCTGCATACGGATTCCGTTCCGCTGTAGGCTGAAGAGTACGCCAGTGCAGAACGCTATAAAAATAATGATCACTTCTTTTAGATTACTGAAATATACCTGAATTACAATATAGTTTACGAATAAGGCAAATTTGAAAAATCTTACCGAATGACCGTTTATATTTTGATTGCTACTTGCATTTCCCATGCTGCCTTCTAACAGAGGCGTTTTCTTTCCTAGGCACCTCAGAACGCTCAAGAATAAATTTCTTCTTACTCTACTATTGACGAAACAATAGCCAATCAGACTAAAGGCAGCGTGAATAACAATAGCCATACTGAGTAAATATGATAATATCGGTGAGTTTTCCGAGGCACTGAGAACAGCTAAAGTCCAGGTTGCTCCTAGTAATGGCAAGGAGGCAACAGATAACCACAAAAGTGTTCTCAAATTGCCGAAACCCAATATATGTTCCTTTAGAGTGAATGCTGCACGGACGGACATCATCAGTATGCAAAAATTCATAAAAATTGCCATGCAAATCGGACCTATCAGTGCCCAAATCACGTTTTCATAAATCGAGAGCCAACAGCTGAAACATAATATCAGTTATATTAAATAACACAGGTCTGCAAATAATGGGGTTGTATTTGTTGATGGAAAACGAGAGGTCTTTTCCGTAGAATCCGAATCCGAGCTCAGAATATGCCCATCACGTCAGGGTTTTCAGATATTCGAGGTTATATACTAGGAAAATTGTGTTTTTGCTACTTTTGAGGTTTTTTACTGTGCGCGCGAAATTTTTTTGGTCTTGTTTCAAAACGTCATCATTCAGTACTACTCTCCCCCTTCAAAATGAGCTATTGAGCAGTCGCCAGAGATGTTTTTCACAAAAATACAGCAATCTATAAAAGCTTTTATTGGAGGGTTCAGGGGTCGTTGGTTATGAATATGAAGTCGCAAGATGACATTCTCATCAACAAGATGGCCGATTCAAAAAGGGTTGCTCCAAAGAGTAAAAAAGAATGCTCATACGGTCAGAGCCGGATTTGAGAATTTGCCGCCTTTGGGAAAAAATGAAAAATGCCGCCTTTTTTTCCAACTGACCATAAAAGCGAAGCAATTTATTTAATATTTCATCACGGTGATATATTTTTTGTCTGAATTTATTCTTTAGGAAAAGATTTTAATTCTCAGAGACCGTTTTTTCATCACTTTTTTCTTTCATTTTTTCGGTTCAAAATTTGCCGCCCTTGGAAATTTTCCACCCCGGGGCAGTGCCCATGTTGTTCAGATGAATGTCGAAACTGACTTTCCGAATATAACCTCAAATATTTCAAAATCCTGACGTATGGATATATTCTGAGCTCGGATTCGGATTCTACGGAAAAAAACGAGGGAAAAAATTACTTTGGAAAAGGCCCCCAACTTTTCCACAACAAAACCTTGCATAATTGAAAATAATTAAATACGTGAGCAGAAAGACCTACAAGTAGAAATTTCCATATTGATCTGCTCTCACACCAATGGTCAATCCGACTATAATAGCTGGAAATCCATAACCCATAGTATAATAAAATCGCATTTGTCCGTGATTAACATCTCTCATTTCTGTTAACATTCTATACAAATGAACAGAATCTACCAAAGTCCAAGCAAAAGCGCTCAGCCAAGCGTAATGTAAGCCTATGGCAGTCAGTTTGCAAGTAAATTCATTCGCAATCAGTGGATTTCTCGCTTTCAAAGCGATAAGATACAGCAATTCACCCACAAAAACACAGAACACTAAATTCTTGTGAATGCTATTGGAATTGGTTGCAGTACCGCGAATAAGAGCCAAAATGAGTAAAGCTGATAGTAATAGAGGCAGTGCAAGCATGAATGCACTGTAACTCGTAACATCCTCCAGCAAGGATGGCTCTGGCACGTATTCAAGATCTAAAACATCGGTCAATACCGCAAATGTAGATAACGTTAGACATGAGCAGTTGACCATCTTCACTGATGTTTCACTCATGTCATCGACCTCAGTGGTGCAACCCATTCGGCTCCATTCGCCGAACCTATAAGAAATTAGGGAATGTTTTTACATTCACAACAAAAGTATGTTTCCATAACTTTATAGGTAATAATTACCCTCGTGCCGTACTCCAGTGTACACATTGTGGATTTGTTCGAGTTTTCGTACCATCATCTTCGCTGAGCCACAAACGTACCTGCACTGGGTATTGAAGTGGAGTTCCACTTAGAAATTTGTAACCATTTTCTGAGGGAACCAAAACCGATACAGTTACAACAGGTGATCCAACTGCTACTTCTACTCCCCATCTGACTGTCACAGAGTCATCAAATCTACACAAATTGGAATATTTTTTGAAACATTAAATATTGTAAAAGCGCAACAGATGTGTTAATAAAATTGTGCACGGTAATACATTTTTTTGGTAAATTAAATGTTACCTGCGAGGGAGTAAAGCACCCAATTCACGGTACTGCACATAACTTAGAACAGCCTTTCCACTGCTTAGACTATTTTTCACATTAAGGTCTCCTTGATTAACAGTTTTAATTCCCAATAACTTTAGTGGGATCTGCACTTTTGAGTGCGGATCAAACTTTCTGGGATCAGCCATGTAGTTATTGTATTTTGGGAAGCTTACAGATTGTCCTAGATGACTTGAAGATGTTAAAAAGTCTGAAGTATCTGGTATAACTACTTTCCTGTCAGCTTCGAATGGTCTGGATGTGGAAACTGATAAATCTTCGTTGTACTCCGCTGCTTCGAAGCCGTACAGGCTTTCTGTAGTTACTACGTCCAAACCCATAGCTGAAATCAGTTAATCCTCTAAGATCTAGTACTCAGAATAAAATAACACGCTTACAAATTTTTCAAGATGAATGCTCTTACCAACGTTAGGATCAACAACTTCAAACGGATTTGTGAACGTATCCTGCTGAGAAGCTGTCAGGGTTTTCAGATATTTGGCCATCGCTTCCAAAATTGTGTCAGGGCCATCTCTAGTGAGAGACTCAATCCTACTCCAATTCTCCAGATGTCTCTTTCTCAAAACCGCTCCGGCAACGCCAACTAAATGGGAAACGTAATCTTTGTCTTGGCTGTGAGTTAGATTTAAACCTTCTAAACTTTCTTCATAGCGCAGTAACATAGTAAGCAAAGACTCAGCCACCAGTACATCTGCTCCGTACATGTCTTTCGTCACATTCACAGCATGGTGTAGATCCATCGCAGTTTGCACAGCTTCATAAGTATGCAACGTGTTTAATCCAGCCTCCAGGTCTGCGAGCTTTTCTCTTTGCCTTATGAACGCTTCAGAGGTGCAATTAAATAGATCCGGTGGTTGCCAACCAGTAAGTTTATCATCACAAGATCGCGAAGCCTTTCCTATGGCTTTGCCAGGACAAAAAGCCAAGGTGCTCAAACCAAAATCTGTTCTATTCCACCATAGTCCTTGAGCGTAAGACCTTGGACATCCTGTGTAAACCACTTGACAGCCTTGAAGCGTTACTTCAGCTAGAGCAGTTGGACAAGCTGTACACGATCTTCCACTTACGCCCGGTCGACAGGGACATTGTCCAGTCTCAGGATCACAACGAGGACCAAAACTTCCAGTTGAGTAACATTCACAGGGGATACACTCCTGTTGACCTGGCGGTTGATAGTGATTTTCTTTGCAAGTACATTCGCCAGTTGTTTTATTACAAGCTGGATCGTAGCCTCGAGATTCATCGCAGTGACACGGACCACAAACTGGAGAACCCCACCAGTTTGATGGACATGGTTGCTCAGCCTTAACCTCACAATACTCGCCGGAATATTCAGGAGAATCGCAATCACACTTGTATCCTCGATTCATATTAAGATCTTCCAAACAAGTTCCAGAGATACTGCATGGATTAACGTCGCAGACTTGCTCGCAGCTTTGACCAACGTGTCCTTTTCTACACTCACACTCACTAGATTCCCATTTTTTAACGCAAATCGCAGAGTTAGGGCAATCAAACCGGCATTCAACTTCTGATGTACATCCACTCTCAATGTTCCTTTCGACTGTGGGCTCCTGCAAGATGGTCTGATTCGTGCCAATTCGTACATCCTGTATACATCCACTGAAGAACGGTAAGTCTGTACCTATCGTTTGGTCTACACCACCAATGAGAATTTTACCAATGTACAAACCATGTAGTTTGGCAAGTAATGGTGAGATTACTGGCCTATTTCTATAATCAGTATCAAGGGAGACTTGTCCACTTTGCCAGACTACTTCTAGTCTGTGCCACTCTCCGTCAGCGATATTTGACCACGTTCTGATAATGTCTGTTCCATCCAAGGTTGCAATCAATCGTCCATCTTTGATTGCAAATACAGCTGAACTGTTTTGCCCGATCTGTACACTCATAAGGAAAGTATTTTGTTCTCTGGTCCTCAGACTAAAGGCTGTCACCCAAGGTAGTTGAATGAGTCTCAACAGTGGATTAAAACTTAGTAGACCATCACCTCGGAATCTCCATGGTTTTATAATAGATTCGCTGCACTGACGACCGCTGAATCCTTCCTCACACTCGCATACATATCCTGACCAGATTTCACGACATTTTCCACCATGAAAGCATGGTGAAGAGTCACAAAAGGCCTTCTTCTCTGGACATCCAACAGTTGTACCATTGTCAGCCACAAACGAATTTAAATCAATGAACTGATGGTCGATATAAAAATCACTAATGCAACCCGTGTAATCTTTGTTTCTAGCCTGGAAACTTGATGGTATTGTTGGTAAACCACCCAATTGTAAGGGACCCGTCAAATCCAAGAAGCGATGGCACGTTTCAGTAACCAGGTTACAA
Organism: Neuroterus valhalla; assembly: GCA_011762715.2. NCBI lineage: Eukaryota > Metazoa > Arthropoda > Insecta > Hymenoptera > Cynipidae > Neuroterus > Neuroterus valhalla. The sequence goes on along the minus strand of WSXT02043434.1, from coordinate 4,149 downwards.
CGGGCCTCTAACGTTTGTTCACTTGTGCCGGCACAGGCCCACCTTTGACCCAGTTTGTCACCGTATTTTAGAGCTAAAGCAACATCACAATTATCTAGAGATACAACCACTGTCCTGTTGATGTAAGAAATTTCAACTTCATGCCACTGTCCGTCCGATATACCTCCAGGAATGCTAGCAGAGGCTCTTGTGACTTCATCACCTAGCGAGAAGCTAAACTGAATTTGTGAGGAGACGATTTCTAATGCGATGAAATCATGTTTTTCGTTGTATCTTCCGTTATACAACAGAAGACCGTTCATAGCCTCTGTTGCAAACTTCAATTTCAAATTAAATCGATGTCGCTGCTTTAGAGAAGCGAAAGTTAAAAATGTGGCTGGGCTAAAACTGCGAGCTTTCAATTCACAAAGGGGTGTTACATTTTCTAAGGGCACGATCGGACAGCCTTCACAAATAAATCCTCCAGTAGTTTTAACTTGGCACTGTGAGCCTCCTTCACAAAGATCAGGAATACAAGTGTCGTTTTTCAGGGATATTTCACAATTGTCACCGATATAATCAGAGGAACATGAGCACGAATATCCACCTTCCCTTCTCTGACAAGTTCCGCCGTTCTTGCAAGGATTAGAGTAGCAGAGATTGACTTCAGTATCGCATAAATAAGATTCTCGGCTACCAGTGAAACCTTTGGCACACTTGCAGGAAAATGTTGTAACTGGATAGATAGGTCTAAAGAGAACAGTATCGCTGCTGGCAAAGCCAGAAGCATTTCCAAATTTCAAGACTGTCACACACTCCTCAAAATTTAGACATGGTTCTCTAACACATAAATTGTCATCGAAGGGCATCACCGTGACCCTGGCTAGTCGTGCCAGAATAGCACGATTAAGATATACTCTCTCTTGTAAAAATTGAGGACTATAAAATTCATCGACGGAACCTGGCTCTACTTTACGAGCGGAAAAACTGACGTTGAGAATCTTGCCATGCACGTCTGTATCTTCTTGAACGCTGAATATGAATATGTTTTCCGTCGGACAAGGAATTATTGCAGCTAAGCCATCCAAAAAGTATCCGAAAAGTGGGCTCAAAAAGGCTTCAACGGTCATATCATCTAGTCTAACAGTAATTGAGTTAAATAACATCTTATCAGTAATAAGTCTCACGGACAATGTCATAGTGGCTTTTGCTTCATTAACGCCATCAGTTACTGACACTTCCATAGTAGCGACTCTCGGTACATTTGTATTCAATTGAGGTGACAAGGTGATTTCTCCGGAAGTCTTGTTCAATGATATCATGTTTGCATTATTCCCGGACAGAATACTGTAAACCAATTTATCCGTAACATCCGCATCAATTGCAGGAATTTTTCCAATTGGTGTTTGAGGGAAAAAGTCTTTGAAATTATTAAAAATAATTTGAAAGTCCTTAAGCACGGGAGCATTGTCATTTACATCAGTAACAAGGATCTGAACCAAAGCATCCGATCTCAGTGGTGGTGAAGCAGCACGAATTACTAATTCATACTTTTTCTTTGGCGATTCGTAGTCTAGCTCTTCTAAAGTTATCAATTCTGCACGATCAGCACCAGGTCTTGTGTGTAATGAAAAACTATTTGCATCTTCTCCTCCAATAATTGAATATTGAACAACTGCATTTGGTCCTTCATCGGGGTCGTGCGCATAAATTTCGCCAACAGTCGAACCAATGGGTGAATTCTCAGCAATATAGAGAAGTATTTTGTCACTCTCAAAAGCTGGCGGAGAGTCATTGATATCCTCGATCTTTATTGTAACTGGTACAGAGGAAGAGAGACTCGGAGAGCCTCTGTCAACAGCTATGGCTTTCAAGTTATACCTTTCCACCGACTCTCTATCCAAGGTCTTGGCAGTGCGAATCACTCCAGTGACGGGGTCGATGACGAATGCGCCATCTCCATTATCTTCCAGGCTGTATCGCACCTAGTTTAAACAAAAAAATTTATTTAAAAGTGCTTCAAGAAAACTATTATGACAATCAATAACATAAGATCGGAGGTGTCTAACGTATGAGCAACGGTGTAAATAACTGTCACTCGTCAATCCCCTCTCTTACCACCTTGGATGCGTTCATGCGGTATCGCGATGTGGAAAGGGGTCCTCGGTGGCCAACAGTGGGACAAAAAAAGTGTCTTTGGACAAATCAACTTTTAGTCCAAACCGCTGAACCGATTTGTGATTTCTTTTATTTAAACGGAAGATAATTCAATTTCGCATCCACTCACGGTCCGACCTCTTTTGTTACTTTGTTGATAATTGTTTCACATGATGAATAAAATGACATTTTTTTTTTTTACTTTCCAAGGCTGCCATTTTTTTGAAAAATTTATTGCCTGACTGCAAACGATTTTAATTGATGCACAAACTCATCCCAAAAGTTTTCCGGTAGCGCTGACCACATAAAATTCGTTTTTGAGATTGTTATAAACAAATTTCTGAACAAAAATTATATCTTCTCTATTCGCAATAATAAAATACTCTGAGCCTATATTTTCCAAGAGAGGTAGGTGTCTAAGGATGTTGATTCACGATTGGGAAAAATACAACAATAATTATCAATAGTTTAAAACAATTTGATTAACAAATTCCTAATCTGGCCATTTTCCAATAGACATTTTCCGTTTTTTCAACCGAATCACGTGCTAGAATCTCCAAGAAGCTTCTCCTGATTGATAAAGTGTTATTTAAAAAATAAGTATATTTTGTTTAAACAACTTTCATAAACCAATGAAGGTTTTGACTATTCTTTTGAAGCTAAGTTTCGTTTTTCCTGCAAAATGAATTTTGAATCTTTTATTTATGATCCAATATTATATATATTGTTATTTTTAATAACAAACAATAATTATTTAACCAGGTTTAAGGAACGAATGCATATTTCCATCATTTTCCGGTAACACAACAAGTGTTATTCAAACAAACAAGTATAAACCTTCTTCTCTTCCAAGAGAAAGATTCTATTTTTCCAGCATGAGCAGGTGAATTTTTTTTGGTCAGGGGGCTTTTTTCAAAGCCCTTTATTACTTTCTACTCAAGAACAACGAGGAGTGCTTGCGCTTTTGACAGCAGGGGTCTTTCACTTTTTGGAAAATCAGTTCTCAAACTTCGCAAGACGGGATCAGCAGAAACTAATAAGAAATGCAGGATGTCCTCATTCATAGCAATCGGAGATGTCTTCCTGGTGTTGTTCTCTCTGCACCTCTTAAAATCTCTGTTTCTCGCTTCTTGAGCTTCTTCCGATAACTGACCAATTGGTAAAACAAAAGTGTCAATTATTTTGCACCGTGGATCAAAACCTTGTGCACAGATGCAGGCACGAAGTACCAACTGTATTTTGCCACATAAAGCTCCGCAGTCTCAGTGGCAAACTCTTGGAAGCGTCCAGTATGGATGGCTTTGCCGCATGCTAGAACTTGTAATATAATGTACAAGTTTTTCAATAATTTTACTTCAATGCCAGTAATCTCACTCACCTTCTCATAATTTTCGAAAAACTTCCGAGCCGTGTTCTCATCATTTGTGGAACCAGTACCTTGTTTAACCATGCCTACAATTAAGGCAAGGTGTTTGCGAATTTCATTCTGAATGCGTCTTTTTCTTTCCTCAGCAATTTGTTTCGGCTCTTTCGTTTTACATGCCCACTGTCTGAAGGGTGATCGGTAGGAGATGTGGAGGACGACTTCCATTAATCGAATCTATGCATGAAATGTTTGCAATCCATACTGAAATGCATCCACATTTTCTTCCTTAGCTTGGACGAGTTTCAAGTGGTTCATTTCTAAAGGTTTTGCTCTACAAACAGTGCAATTAGAGCAAGAAGACGTTCGTGTGATGACCTGGCAAACCTTTCCATAAATCATGGTGCAAATAAGTTCATATTCGACGAAATAAGTGATTCCATTCGATACGATTTTTCGAGACTCCAATCGCTTGACTTGTCTCTTAATATTCCCAATTTCAGTTGAGATTTTGTCCTTCGTCTCTTAATCATAACCGAATGAAATAGGAAGACACGAATTTGGAGAAGTTGCTCGTGGATTCTTCCAGACTGTTGTTAATTCATCTACTGTTGTGATGGAAAGCGGTACCATTGACATCAAAAACATAC
>WSXT02043423.1:0-13239 GCA_011762715.2 Neuroterus valhalla | reverse complement strand
ATCAAATGAAGTTAGTTCAATCAAGTAGAATAGTGTAATAGTAGAATCGTAGAATCAAGTTAAATACTACAAAAAATTATTGCATTTCACCAATTGATACTAGTTTTCAAAAAAATTGCTAAATCAAATGAAGTTAGTTCAATCAAGTAGAATAGCATAATAGTAGAATAGTAGAATCAAGTGAAATACTACCAAAAAATAATTGAATTTTGATACACATTTTTTATTATAATTCTAAATTTCAGTTTTCCACCAAATAATGGAATCTTCAACCGTGAAATATGAATTTACAACAAATTTCTTACAAGTGCAACCAAATGAGATAAATTTTACACGAAGAATGTAATAGTTGACGTTTCAGAAAACTGATTTTCATTTTGAATACAGAACAATAGAACTCAAAGAAAAAAGACGGAATCTGAATAAAATAGTTGAGTCTTCAACAATTCAATCCTAAAAAAGGGGAATTCTTATGAGATCACACAAATTTTCAACCAGAAAGTTGAAGTTTCAGCTAAAGCGAATATTCATATTTTTCACCAAGAAAATTATTTTTCCACTTATAACACGAACTCCTAATAAATAAATTGAACCTTCTGTTGAAAATAAATGATTTTTGGAAGGGAAATTTGCATTTTCGACCGAAAAGACTACTTTCAAAAAAATCGAAAATGGAAAAGTAAATTCGTAGTTCAGAAAATCTTCGAAATTATACAAAACAGTTGAATGTATAACTGTAATAGAATGATTTTTATTCGGAAAGCTGCATTTTCGCCTAAAAAGGTTACCTGTCCACCGAAAGAGACGAATTTTGAAGAAAAGCATTTTTTTCAAATCAAATAGTTGAAATTCGAACCATCAGGAATATATTTCTGCACATATAGACAACAAAAACAAAAACCCTAAATTTTTCACCCAATGTCTGAATTTTCGTCGAAGAAGATTACGTTTTCGGCGAAACAGACGTATTTTCAAAAAATTGCATACTTTTTGGACCAAGCAGTCCAGTTTTTAGCAAGGAAGATTCGTCTTCTATCGGGTCGGAGAAAGTTCTGGAGAAATACTCATATTTTTGAATAAATAGTGTATTTTTTCACTCAAAAAGATTAATTTAAGAAAGGGAGAAATTTTTATCGGAATAATTTTCATTGACTTCCAAAGAGATGATTTGTCAACTACATAAACAAATTTGGGGGAAAAAGTATTAGTTTTTAACAAATTAGTTTATTCTCCGACTAATTACGCTCTGTCAAAAGAAATGTGAGATTTTCAAAGAGAATAAAAAGCTGATGCAGTAGACTCTGCGACAGGTCACGGTGCGATACTTCCTGTTCTCGCATTTTTCCTCCTTTCGCCTATCCTTACTCTTGCTGGGCACACGGCGCACACTGGACGCGCCGCGTGTGTGTATCGAACACGGACTTACACGTTGCGCGCAAGTGAAGACAAGTGGGGGAAATCTGACACTTCCCATTCGCTTCCCTACCTACAGCCCCGAAAACGGGAACTCTCACAAAGTCTACTGTACTTTGTACTTGATTTTGGATTCATATTTGAGCAGGATTTCCGGGGAAACTGGATAGTTTACCCAAAAAGTAGTGAATCCCCCCCAATATTAGTCAGGGAAAATTTTCAGAAAAATTTGGGAATTCACCTGGAAAAATAACGAAAGTTTGTGAATTTACTCTAAAATTTTCCTCCTGATTATACTGTATTCTCCTGAAATACTATATGGAAAATTCCAAAGAACTTTGAGAATTCTCCTTATGCAATCTTGAGGGAAATTATTTCAAGAAATGAATTGACTTATTAGACCCAAAAACTGATTCCACTTGCGAGTTATTTTCACCGTCAGCCATCTAGCAGTGCATTGTCCGTACTGATCTCCACCCAAAACTTCAAAAAAAAATCCCAAAAGCTGTGTGTATTTCCAGGAAAATAACAAAATTTAATCGAAGTCTCAAAAAATTTTCCTAAATTTGGTTTTCACTACCCTGCTGTTCGGTTCGGATCGGTTTATTGGAATCAAGTCGATAAGCCTATGACAAAGCCACTAAACGCGTCCTCAGGTTGCGGATAAAGGGTCCCTGTGCCGCGGGTTCCGAAGGAAAAACTTCCAAGCTAAGGCTTAAACAACCGTGCTTTACGTTCTTTATGGTCGGATCAACTTGAGTATGACCTGCTTTGTTGCTACGATGCCAGTACTGTTCTTAATCGCAGAGGCTATATGGCATGCCTGCACACTTTGTGGTGACAGAAGCACTCAGAGCTCTCGCACCTTTCACAGCAAGTGAAATTTCTAGTGTTCTTGCTGTGCGGTGAACCTTCCGCGAACAAGACATGTACACGGAACGCTTCCCCAACCACTGCGAGAACTAGTCACAGACAAAAACCAGGAAGTGACATAAGGACCAGCTGTTGTAACAAGGCATCCTTTAAGAGACGATGGCAATTTTAAGAAACGGAGAAACATCAACATTCAGGTTCCTTCCAAGCTCCATAATCTAGCTGGAATGGATGCTACCCTCCGTAAAGATCTATCAGAGGATTCCAACCTCTGGACAATCACTTGGTCAGTTTACGACGCGGCGAGAGCTTTGGCTGATTGAGATCTGAGGTCCAAACCAACGATTGATGAAAAGGCTAAAAAAGCACTTGCATCAACTCGACAAGAAGATTGGCTTGGCAAGACAAAACGCGCCCCGTATGCAGTGTGTGATTGACCGCATAAAATCTGGGACACCTTTTACGGCAAGGGTCCAAAAGTTCGCTCAGGGTTTTGTCAAAAACCCACCATAGTCTGAAGAAGTTCAGACATTTTGGAGAGAGATCAACGAAGTAGAATATCCATTGACTAACGGCACTAAGATCATCATACGTTTCAAGGAGCTGTGCAATAACCTCATAACATCTGAGACATCCGTCCACCAAACACTGCAGACGAGGTAAAGAAAGCATCAAGGGGCACAAAGAACTTCTCCGCTGCTTGCGGGCATCTGGCCCGTATCTTTACTTCATATATAAAGTCGGAGATCCCTATTCCGCAGTGGATAGTGTAAGGACGAATAGTACTTCTACCGAAGAAAGGCGACTTTTCCAACCCAAAGAACCACAGGACAATAACCTACCTGAACACTATGTATAAGATCTTTACATCTATCCTGCATGACAAGATTTTTCAGATGATTGGACCTGTAATGAGTGAAATTCACAAACAACAAGGATCGGAAAGAGGCGTAGCAGGCCGTCGGGAAAACCTGCTGATCGACAGGAGTGTCTGCAAAGATGCTGCAAGCCACAAGCGCAGTCTGTCGATGGCCTGGATTGATTACCAGGAAGCTTTTGACTCAACTTCCCATAGACTTATCATCCAAGTTTTGCAAAGCTTGCAGGTTCATTCAGATTTAGTAGGATGCATAGAGATTAATGCCCCTATGGAAGGTCAAATTCACTACTATTTCTGGAAAACATTTCGTGGCAACAGTGTCACTTTCCAGAGAGGTGTTTCTCAGGGAGTTGCAATGAGCCCTCTCCTCTTCTGCATTACACTATTGCCACTATCTCTTCGCACTCCGTGGTTCTCATGGATACCTCTGTGGCGGCAGTTATGTTCGTAAGCATAAGGTCACTCATATATTTTATATCGATGACTTAAAGATCTATGCTTCTGAAATCGAACATCCCGAAGATGCTCTCAGTATCGTCGAGAGGTACACACGAGAAATTTTGGATTTGATGAGAAACTTCGGATTGGATAAGTGTGCCAAGATTCATCTGAACGTGGACGAATAGCAGGTAGAGATAAGGACTCTGAGCTTTTAGACGGAAGTGCTGTCAGGCACCTTAGTGCTGAAGAGACCTTTAAATACCTGGGCGTGCCTGAGAGAACCATTCAGGATTCAACATCGGTAAAGGAGGTTTTCAGAAGCAGATAAAAGCACCTGCTCCGACGGATTTGGTTGTCCAACCTGTCGTCCTTGAACAAGATATCTGCGACTAACATGCTTCCCGTCCCAGTCCCACTCTATTCGTTTTGGAGTAGTTCCATGGAAGAAGAGAAGGTTCAAGGCCCTTGAAATCACTACGCGCAAGATGATGCATAGGTAGAACAGCTTGCATATCAACTCGTCCGTTCCGCGCTTATACATCGCATGCCGTAAAGGCGGGCGCGGACTTCTCAATCTTCAACGCCTCTACACCCGAATTATCCAAAGTACTTCTCCTAGCATCGCGAACGGTGGAGATCCTCTCCTGGCAAGAGTCAAAAACACGAAATGAGTGGGGAAGAAGCGTTCCTTTACAAAGCCGCATAAGTAGGGACACGATTTTATGTCGACGAAAATGCGCTGTCAGACACCTTAGTGCTGAAGAGACCTTTAAATACCTGGGCGTGCCTGAGAGAACCATTCAGGATTCAACATCGGTAAAGGAGGTTTTCAGAAGCAGATAAAAGCACCTGCTCCGACGGATTTGGTTGTCCAACCTGTCGTCCTTGAACAAGATATCTGCGACTAACATGCTTCCCGTCCCAGTCCCACTCTATTCGTTTTGGAGTAGTTCCATGGAAGAAGAGAAGGTTCAAGGCCCTTGAAATCACTACGCGCAAGATGATGCATAGGTAGAACAGCTTGCATATCAACTCGTCCGTTCCGCGCTTATACATCGCATGCCGTAAAGGCGGGCGCGGACTTCTCAATCTTCAACGCCTCTACACCCGAATTATCCAAAGTACTTCTCCTAGCATCGCGAACGGTGGAGATCCTCTCCTGGCAAGAGTCAAAAACACGAAATGAGTGGGGAAGAAGCGTTCCTTTACAAAGCCGCATAAGTAGCGACACGATTTTATGTCGACGAAAATGCTCAAATTATGCGATGTAATGTAATTTCAAGCAATATTCCATTATGAAAAATCATGCGATTATGCGATTTGCATAAAGTTCGGGTCCCTACGCATAAGTCAAGGTCTGCTTCCCTCAAACCGACCCACAATACCGTAAAAGAATATTAAGTCAAGAGGTTTCCAGCGCAAAGTGGTTCAAAATCCCAAATTGCTGGCCAAAACCTTGAAAATCGGCAGTTTACGATCGAGATGAAATTCACTGAACGTATAAAGTGTGCGTTTCTGTCGAGAAATTCGAAAGGGAAGATTTTCAAATTCATTAATTTTTACAAGGAATACGCTCAAACTCGAACGTTCTGACGAACACTTTTTACGAAGCTGAATATTCTTGCGCATTAGAGAATGCTTGCGTTCCTTTTTCTATTTCGCGCGGTAAAATTTCGAAATTCAATAGAGGATTAGTTATCGAAACCGCAGGAAACTGCTTCGATTCTTGTTGTGTTTAACGCGGAAAGATGTCCTCAATAAAAAGGCGTTGAAATTTTCTGGCCTATTTTGCTCGTCTTCTTTTGGGAACGATTTCTTTGAGGCGCGCGGCGCGCCGTTTTACGGACCTGGCGCGGCGCATTGCGAGGGGCTCGGCGCACCGGCGATACGGGGAAATGGGAGAGATCTTTTAGGCCTTTTTTTCACAATGAAATTTCTAAGAATTTCTGTCGTCGGATGTTCTTTACAAATCGTTTCTTATTTGTACATTGTTATCATTTCGACTTTCTTTGGATATAAAGAGACAAAGAAAGTTATTTTTTTAACAATAATCTAATCAATATATTGATATAAATGTTGATCAACTTATAATCATTAACGGAAATGATTAGAAAATTATTTATTCACTTGTAATTGACATGGAAATTAATATTTTGAATGTAATGAACTTCTTCAAAATTAGAAAATTGGATTGACAATTATCAAGTTCATAAAATTTCCGTAAATTACCGCAATTTCCGTAAATATATCGAAATTTTTTTATTGAATTTGAGATTATCTACCTTCAGCTACCATAAATTACCGCCAATTTTCATAAATTTCTGGAATTTATAGAGTACAGTACAGTACTGGAAACATACACTCGCCGGGAAAGTCCCCCTAGGTACTGATTTTTTTTATGCTGATTCTGAAGACAAGGCGAAAATTTTGATTGACAAGTTGTTGAATGAGTCTGCTGGTTCATACAAAATAGCACCACAATCTGTAGAATCTTCAAGAAGCATTTTGTGTCCGCCTTTTTGAATGCTTGGAAACAAATATCGTTTTTTAATCCAGCGACCCCAAAAACATTATTAAAAGTTGATTTTCTTTCGGTGCTCTATTTTTTTGGACAAATTGGACACCATTTCGTATCCGTCATTTTGAATTTTCAAAAACAAATATCATTTTTAAATTCAGTGACCCCAAAAACATGAATAAAAGTTCATTTTCATTTGGTACTCTATTTTTTCGAGCAAGTCGTTCACCATTTTGTGTCCGTTATTTTTTATTTTAAAAAAAATTTTCATTCTTGAATCCAGTGACCCCAAAAACTTCCGGAAATGTACCTACATTTCAACATGAACATCACATGTCAGGGGTTTCTAGCGGAGATTTGGAATTTTGAACCACTGCGCAGCGATAGGTGCAGGGCTTGTAATAAACTTTCTAAGCACCTCTGGTATACTTTCAATTATCCTATTTACGCAGGAACGACGTATATTCACAGACACAATGCGGTTTTTCGTTGAGAACGAAGAGTGCCGAATCTACTGGAATAACAATTCCTCGACAATAGTCCCTATCCAACACACAAGACTCGACATCGCGCTCCTTGACAAACGTGACTGAACTATGTTCGTGATCGAATCCTCGGCCTCTATAGAGTATAAAAAGTGTTTCTTTTCAGGTAATATAAATTCCCTTCGCGGAAATTGTTGTTAAACAGCTGGAAGATAAATGGAGCAGAGAAGTGAAATAACAAAAGAAACGAATAAAAATGAGAGGACAAAACGAAATAAATTTCAACACGTGACTAAGCTTGGCATCCGACGTGTGACAAAAGTGTGAATCAGCAGGTCGCGTGTCGCAGTAATAGAAGAGCGTGGAGATCCGCCTTTCTGTTTCTGGCCACATAAATGTGTGTTCACCATTTCTCTACAGTCAAAACAAAATTTTCCATCCATAATATCAACAGAAAAGCCATAGAAGAAGATGAGAGGGTGAAATAATTGTTTCTTAGATGCAAAAATTTATCATTTGCAGCTTGAGGTTCTTATTTCTAGTTCTAGGAGGGCAACTCTTTCAAGAGTACGGCATTTCTCCGAGGAGGAAGAAAGAAATTGATTAACAAACAAAATTTGACCATTTCAGTTGAAGATTTCATTATTTTGTTAAAAATTCAACAATTGTGTGAGGTATTCTTTCTTTTTTGGTCGAAAATCAGACCGCTTTGTAGAAAGTTCGTCTTCTGCTTGAAAATTTCAAAACTGCCGTTAAGAATTTACCTTATTCGGTAGAAAATTCTTTAATTTATTGGATTGGACTTTTTTCGAATTCTAAGTCAACTAATGTCCCATTTTTCTGTTAAAATTAGAATTCTCTATTGAAATTGTCCTTTATCAGTAGAAAATCCAACTTCTTTGTTGAAAGTGTTGAAAGATAGGGAATTGAAAGAAAGTTTTGATGAACATTTAATTTTTTGTCAAGAAAATAACTTTTTTAAACATACTATTTGACTGTTTCAGTGAGACATCTATTATTCAAAGTTGTAATTTGTCTCTTTGTTTGGAAATTCGCATATTTATAAAAAAATTTGTTGAAAATTGGCTGTAGATTTTTGTCCCTAGTTGAAAACTCGTTTCTTGCTTTATTTTTCTTCTAGCTATAACTTTCTATTAGTTAGTTAGTTTGTTGTGAATTTGTCTTTTTCTTCTGGTTTAAGTTGAATACGAACTGAGTTAATAGGAACCAAAAAAAAAAAAAACAATCCTTTTGCTAGAAAGAAATTTGTTAGGATTATTTTTCGTTAAGAAGTTTGTTGATCTATTTTCGGTCGAACAGATTATATTATTTATTTGGAAATTCAATTATTTCCCTTGAAGTTCATCCTATTTCCTAATAAATTGAATCGCTGAAAAATAATTCGATTTGTCTGGCAAATTTGAAATTGGATCACTCGGTTCAATGTTGCACTACTCTGTTCAAATTAAATTTTCTGGTTAAGAATTTATCTTATTGTTTGGAAATCTCAATATTTTGTGGCATTTTTTTTTCATGTAAAAACTTCATTTTTTCGACTGGACGTTCCAAATAATCCATTCAAACTTAAAAATGTATCTTTTCTGGTTAAAAATTCAATCATTTATTTGAAACTGTATGTAATTTTTACAACAATTTTTTGTGTGTTGAAATACAACTTTGGCCATTCTATCGTTAAAAATGCAACTGCTTTGTTGAAACTTCATTTTTTTCAAATTCAACTATATGTATAAAAATTGAACTTCTTTGTTCAAAAATGATGTTTTTGGTTGAAGGTTTACCTCTAGTTGAAAATGTGAATAATTATGAAAAGATAGTTTTTTTGTTGTTGGAACACAATTTCTTTCTAACTAAAAACTTAACTACTCGATTTCTAGTTGAACGTACATCTTCCGAGTTGAAAACTCAAATATTTCGTTAAAATTTAATCTTTTTTGGTTAAAATTCAACTAATTAGTCAAATGTGTAACTTTTTCATGCAAACTTGATTTGTTTGATTGGAGACTAATCTCTTCTATTAAGAATGCAATTATTTCATTAAAAAATTTGTTTCTTCTAGTAGGTAATTCATTTATGTAATTTAGAATCCAAGTATTCTATTTTTGATTGAAAATATATCTCCACTAGTTGAAAATGCTACAATTTGTTAAAAATGAATGTATTTTGTTGAAACTTTTTTTTTCAAACTCAACTATTTGTATGAAAATTGAACTTCTTTTTTCAAAGTTGATGTTTTTGATTAAAGGTTGTTCTCTTCGTTTCAAAATGTGAATAATTGTGAGAAAATTGTTCATTTTATTGGTAGACAATTTGTTTCTAACTAAAAACTTCACTTTTCCATTTCTGGTGGTTGAACATGTATCTTTCGAGTTGAAAACTCAAATATTTGGTTGAAAACTCATGTAGGTATTTCGTTTAATTTCCATGTTTTTTTCTTGGAAATTCAACTAATTAGTCATAAGTTTGACTCTTCAAGCAAACTTGATTTGTTCGATCGGAGACTTATCTTTTTCATTGAAAATGCAATTATTTTATTGTAATAAATTTATGTAATTAAAAATCCAAGTATTCTTTTTTTGATTGAAAATGTATCTTCACTAGTTGGAAATTCTTAAATTTGTTCAACAATAAATTTATTTTCTTGAAAATTCGTCTTTTTTAGAAACGTCTTTTCGGATAAAATTTCATCTCTTTGGTTGAAAATGGATCTGAATTCTATCTAATATTTGGTTGAAAACTCATGGATTTCATTGAATTTTCATCTTTTTAGGTTGAAAATTTAACTAATTAGTCAAAAGTTTAACTCTTCCAAGCAAACTTAATTTGTTCAATCAGAGACTTATCTTTTTCATGGAAAATGCTATTATTTTATTGAAAAATCCGTTTCTTCCGACAGGTAATAAATTTATGTAATTAAAAATTCAAGTATTATATTTTTGATTGAAAATGTATCTTCACTAGTTGAAAATTCTCCAATTTGTTCAAAAATAAATTTATTTCCTTGAAAATTCGTCTTTTTTAGAAACGTTTTTTCGGATAAAATTTTTTCTTTTTGGTTGGAAATGGATCTAAGTTCTATCGAAAGTCAATCCTATTTGATTAAAATATCTACTTCTATTTAAAAATTCGTCGTTTTGGTAAAATTTTCAAATTCTAGGTTAAAATTCCGTTGACAAATCATCTTATTTGTTGAATATTAAACTGTTTGTGTTGAAAAATACGTATGTTGATTCTATGTTTTTGTGGATAACAATTGTTTATAACAAATGAAGGATGTTTACAGAGTAGTCAGAGAGAATGAATATTAGAAAACTATGAGATGAATAATTGAAAAAAATCGCGAATCTAAACTGTAAAATTGTATCTGGCAGAGACCAAAGATTATTCTGCAATTAATTGTTTATAAGACCATAGTTTTCAAATGGTTTGAATTGGAAGAAAATCTATATAGTACAGTCAATCTGTAAAATTTTGTGAAAAAATACCATGAAACATTTTTTTGCGGAAATCGCTAGAAGAGCATTCAAAAAGCTCAACCTGAAAAATGAGAGATAGTTCATTTGAGGAAACACAAAAAAAAATTTTGAATAATTGTGAGAAAATTGTTTGTTTTTTTTTTTGTTGAAACGCAAGCTATTTCTAACTAAAAACTTAACTACTCCATTTCTGGTTGAACATGCATCTTCCGAGTTGAAAACTCAAATATTCCGTTGTAATTTTATCTTTTTTGGTTTGATTGGAGACTAATCTCTTTTATTGAAAATGCAATTATTTAATTCAGAAATCTGCTTCTTCTAGTAGTTAATTCATTTATGTAATTTAAAATCCAAGTATTCTATTTTCGATTGAAAATGAATCTTCCCTAGTTGAAAATTCCTAAATTCGTTTAAAAATAAATGTATTTTGATGAAACTTAATTTTTTTCAAACTCAACTATTTGTATGGAAAATTGAACTTCTTTGTTCAAAATGGATGTTTTCGATTGAAGATTCATCTCTTTGTTTGAAAATGTGAATTACTGTGAGAAAATTGTTTGTCTTGTTGGTAGACAATGTATTTTCAACTAAAAACTTCACAATGTTTTCTACCATTTTTTTTTGAGGCGACATACTGCAATGAAAAGTGCAATTGATCGATGGGGCTAAATTACAAAAAAAGCGTTTTCTCGCTTTTTGGCACAGAAAAAAATTTTTTATCGGAAAACTATCAACGAAAAAGTTGTTCGTCTTAGAAATACCTACAAAACGCACATAAAGATTTTTCTTTTTTGACTTACCGTTCACGAGTTATAGCGTGACAAACCTGTCACCATAATTTCCCATTGTTTCCGACGAGGGCGATGTTAGTGTGGGCAAATAACAAATCATTACTTCAGACTGAATAAGTGCCCCCAACATTTTTTGACCTTACAAATTTTCCCAAAAACCTACCATTTCCGAGATATATGAAGTCCAATAAATTTTTGAGTTTTCTCAAAAACCCACCCCTGCAGGATCCCGCATTTCTCAGGTTAGACCTTCTGAATGCTCTTCTAGCGATCCCTACAAAAAAAAATTCTATGATATTTTTTCCCAAAAACAGCCTTTTTTGTGACAGATTGACTGTACTTATACATGAGTTAAATTTTTTTTTCTCTCATCTATTTTGAGAAACACTTTAAAAATCTAAAGCCATATGAAATATACGCATTTGTTCATAGAAACTGTTATCATCAAAAGAGATTAAAGTCTTTGCAAAGTAGCAATAGTATTTGTAATCCCGGTCGAAATCTCAAGCTCTCTTGTCAAAAGTGCATCATAATTTATGTTGTAAAGGTTGGTTCAATTTTGTCGTCAAGGTTGGACCACCCATTTTTTTTTCTCTCCAAATGAATATATGCTGATGCAATTATATAAATTACATTGTTGATGTGCATGAATACCTTGAATTAAAGTGAAAAGAAAGAATTCTGATTGATAAATCGATCAATTTTTGGTTCACAACAGGGATTCCAGATATAAGCGGAAAAGCGAGAAGAGAAATGATCGTTGATGATTTTTCTACTTTATTTCTATTTGGAACTGTACAAAAGGAATAGAAAAATAAAGGAATAGATTGCTCTCATTTATAAAACTTTTTTTAAATTGATTTTTGGAGGTGGTCCAACCTTGACTGTATGGGCCAACCTTGACCACCTTTTTTCCGATTCGTTTTTTTCAATTCTTTGAGCCGGAAACCTAAAGTTGCGGGTCAAGAGATTTGTAATCGTTTATTCTTACTCTTTGAGGTATTGAAGCGCAAGAATTATTATTTATTCAACAATAGATATGAACTCAAGTCAAAACTATGTCCAACCTTGACAATCTTTACACATTATTTCATTAGATATTTGTCACTTTTGTAGGATTCTCATCTTCTGTGGTAGAAAATTGAAATGTTTTGTTAAAAAATTATCTATTTCGATTGAATTATCGAATAAATCGTTGAGAATTCCACACATTCGTTGAAAATTTAATATTGTAGGATTGTAAGTTATTAAGTGGTTAAATAAGTTTCTTATTGATATCAGTTTAAAATAAACCTCTTCAACTGAACATTAAACGATATCGTCAAAATTAATTTTTTAACTCTGAGAATACAACTATACCATTTTTCGCTAATGCATTATTGTGCCGTCCATGTGAAAAAGATTATTTAAAAGATGTTGGGCTTTTTTGGTATACTGATAAACAGCTTATAAATGTATACCATGTTTAGTTAAATATTTTCATTCCAGTTGGGAAGTCAACTATGCAATTATTAATTTA
The DNA here is from genome assembly GCA_011762715.2 of Neuroterus valhalla. NCBI lineage: Eukaryota > Metazoa > Arthropoda > Insecta > Hymenoptera > Cynipidae > Neuroterus > Neuroterus valhalla. The sequence goes on along the minus strand of WSXT02043423.1, from coordinate 825 downwards.
TACTTTTTGGATGAAAATTAAACTGTAAGGTAAAAAATTGAATATGCATGAACTTGTTCAAAAATAAATTTTCCATTTTGATTTTTCCCTAATTTCCGAAGTTCTTTAAAAATTTATTCTCGACCCGAAGACTCAGAGAGGCTAATTTTTTCAATAGAAAAAAAAACTGTATCGTTTAGAGTTTCAATGGATGCAAGTCTTGTTTGCTAACGTGAGGATTATAAGCCTGAACTTCGAGGAAAGTAACATGCAACTTGACAGACAAGAGTAGGCAACTCGTATTAAAAATCGTAGCTGGAGGCAATTACGCTTGGCACGTGCCTGATTTACTGCCTGGCTTCGGGGTAAGAAAAGTGAGAGTATATTCTCACACACATTCAAGCAGCGCTTGCACACACTGCACTTAAACTATACATTTCGTTAAATTAGGGCTCATGTAATGTAGGAATCCTCGAATATAACACGTCCACAATTACTTGAATCGGTGAAGCAATTCGAAGAGAGAAGTGAGATTAGCAACTGCAAGAGGGTGTGTATTCAGGGTATAAAAAGTGAAAGGGGAGGGGAGAATAAAGGCTAAGCGAAGACTAACACGTCAACAAGAGATTCTCCCATGTGAAAAATGAGATCATGATTCAATGGGGCCCTGTATAGTTTTCTTTTTTAATTTAAAAAGTGGAATCGGGATTAATTAGGGCTCTGCATTGCTTTCCTTATTAGAGATCAAAATTGGAATTGAGGCTCATTAGGGCCCTGTATGGTTTTTCCTATTTCTATGTTATAATTGATCTGAGGATTGAGTAGGGTCCCGTATAGTTTTCCCTC
>WSXT02043412.1:0-13239 GCA_011762715.2 Neuroterus valhalla | reverse complement strand
TCTCATCGTGGCACTCGCGCTGCACGCTCAACTTTTAACGGAAGTTTTTATATGTGAGTTTATTATCTAAGATACCTCAACTCATTTTTTGTTGAGTTATCACGTTTATAGACGGATGGACATACAGACAGACACCATGGCCAAAACAGGATTTTCGGCTTCGGGGGGTCCTTAAGCGTAGGGATCCGTTGAAAATTGAAGATGTTGAATTTCGGGTGATGCTAATACTTTCTAAATCATAAATGATGAGAATGTAATAAAATATTGATGATAGAGTATTGATGATCATGTAGGGCTCCCCAAAATAAAAATTTTTTCTTTCTGACTTTCCTTTAATTCGTGTGATATTTGGCTAAAGATTCTCATTTTTTTCTATTTCTGAATTTTAAAAATGCCACAACTCTGACAATTTTGTTTTCATAACAAAAAAATCATTCGGGTAAATTGTTCCACTTTTTACGTACTACAAGAAGACATCCTTACAATTTTTCAGTCTTGGAAAAAAAGTTCAAACAAAATTTCAAAATTTTCCCCCTCTTCTTTTTTCGATCCAAAATAGCTGGTTAATGGACTTGACTTTGTCACGTCCCACTCCCTTAGATATTTTAAATAACTTTCGTATTTATTACATTTAATTAAGAAGGCCTAAAGGTCCAAACCGTCGGATTATATGAAGGTGAAAGGTAATTTTACCACCATATAACTCGTTAATTTACATGGGATCGTTGTCCTTCACCCTTGACTAGGGTTCCTGTCGCTCTCCCCTACTTACCATTAATCCATCTAAGAAAGTAGTCTCGAGTCTATAGAAAATAGAAGGGTTAGAATTTACCAGTAAATAAGCCCTTGTTTAATAGTGTATGTAAATGTCACTTCATTTTGTTCAATAAAGAACCGTCAAATTTCTAGTTTTTCTTTAGGTTTATCTTTACAAAATTACCCTTAACCTACCGCTATCTCTTGAAAAGAAAGAGGGAGGGAGAGAGAGAGCGGGGAAAACAAGGTACTTACTTTTAAATTTCGCGTTGTAGGGAGCGTTTCCAGGCTAAGGTCAATTCTATCGTTTGCCTCACTCGACTAACCCACGCGCACTTCGCCCAATTATTCCGTTTTTACAAAGATTTCTAACTCCTAAACCGTTTTCGTTTTCACAAAGATTTCTAACTCCTAAACCGTTTCTGTTTTCACAAAGATTTCTAACTCCTGAACCGTTTCTGTTTTCACAAAGATTTTTAACTCCTAAACCGTTTCCGTTTTCACAAAGATTTTTTAACGTTCACTGTAACTTTTCAAAACTTCTTAGGCCCTACCTTCGATTCTCCTAACCGTTTCGGTTTCGAAGGGCGAAGTTGCGTAAGAGGGTATGAACGAGCAGAGATCTCCCGAGCAGAATTCCCTGTCACTGGTTCCCACCTTTCCTGGTGTCACGACTTGACACCCGGGAACTTGGAAGACAACTGCCTCGATAATTTTGATGAGTTCTGCCACGAAGAATCGAAGCTTTCGGAGAAGTGGGGAAAGATGCTGATCTAGAGAAATTTTTTCAGCAGATTCCATGGGAAAGACTGCAGGTGTGGAAGCACTGCGATGTCCTGTGTTTTCGGAATGTGCTGAATTGCAATTTCAGCACATCACATCAGCATCATCATTTCAGCATTGCATTTCTGACTCAGCATCTTATTCTGAGCATCCCATCAGTACTTTCTTGTACTAATGTCACTGGATGCTCTGTTTACGATTCAATAAAATACTTCAAGTCATTATTTTATTGAAAGAGTGCTCGTAACAACCCACCCCGGCTATTTACTATCGTCCTCGATCGTGAGGAGGGTAGAGAATTAGTCTTTTCATATTTTCTTTATGATTCCTAACGAGTAATATATGCCTTAAGTCACTGTGACGATTCTCTAATACCTTTTATCAATATTGTCAATATGTTCTAGATTATTCAAGTTCTCACATTATTGTATTATTTGTAGGTTTACATATCGCACACTTGCAATCCCCTCACTGTCTCTAGCATCAGTTGCTTCTCATCATCTTAGTAACTAATGCTCATACAAAAAGACATGGAAACATTGACTGATACATACAACACACAACCTATTCACAGATTTTAGGCACTACACTTTGGGAGCAATCACATGTGTTGGAGTTTTTGCATTGGCAGGAGGATGGAGGTGTTTGTTTGCAGTGGAACCGTCTGAGAGGGTGATTTCTGCGTAGACGACGATCCATCAGACTGGGTTCGATGAACTTCTGCGTTGAGATGAACCACCTCATACAACTGCTTGACTTCTTTGGAAGCTTGCCTCTCAGGCGTGACTATCTGTGAGATCTTCAATTTTATTCGGCCGCCCTTTGATGTTAGGACTGCAGGTAATTTAGTAAGGATTACGTTCAAATGTCCTCGAACCAGATACATTGTCACGCCTAGTACTAAGGATCCTAATCCTACGTAAGATCCCTTAACCAGAAGATTATGATGTTCTCGGTTCTTTTCATCGGCTTCGAGAGTGATCAACTGTTTTTCGATTACACTCGGGGACTGATCAGTTCTGGAATCCAGGTTTTCTTTGTTTTTGAATTAACAGGTTTGGTTAGGTAGGTTAATTTCTGCTGATATTGTTTTAGTGTTGGTGATATCTTCTCTAATTCCAAGTGTAGCGGAGCTTCGTAAGTGAATTCCGTTGGATCATTCTGTATTGGAATACCGGGTAGATTTAGAAATTCCATTTGCACCATACAACCCGGTAGTATTCGCAACAATCTGGATCCATGGAGCTTAATTGAATTTGATTGGTGCCCTTGACAAACTATTTCAGCCGTAGTTACTTCAGATAGAGAATAAATCCATCCTCCTAAATTTCTGATCCATTGCCAATAGGGTCCTGGGTAAGGGTACAATTTTATGTCGCAAGTTTTTATCACGTCGAGTGATGGCCGAAGAAGTTACTCGCTTTCACAGATCTTGTAGGAGGCAGTTTCATAGGTAGGATGCGATCTCTTGCACAGGTGATAGTTCTTGAGGTCCAAACAATTTTCGAAATCCTCCTCGGTTAACAACAGGTAGGTTTGTTTGGTTTCTTTTAACGCAAGGTTCCTAATTCTTGGTTGGATGTATGTTTTTTCCGTTCCGTTCTCCAGAATGGATTGAAGAACCAGTAGTTAATGAATTTGGTACAGGGTATTCTCATTTTCCGCTAAAAGTGGTATGCCCAACGTAATTTTCAGTTTTCCCCCACTGGTGGATACTGTGGTATTAGCAATCTGGATGAGGTTGTCGAGACTGATCGATGGTCCAGGGAGCGGAAACATGACTTTGAGAGCATGGTCCTGTATGTCTTGTAGAATCGGTTCCAGCTGTTCTGATGTAAGCAGCATAGTTCGTAGTTTCCCTTGTCGAGCCGAATGAATGGAGTGCAGTAGTTGATTCGCTGATTTCATGTAGTCATCCATACTAATTTCCATGGAATGAACCGTCTTCGTCAACATCTGGTGGTATTCGATTTGGGAATTAATGCATTGATCGTATTGACCTTATGAACCAACATCTGAAATTCCTGATTTAATAGGTTATTGTTAGCTTCTGCCTGTGTATGAAGTTTTTCAATTTCCGCTCTCACAACGTGAGTTTGTTGACCTAAGAGGTGAGTTAGATTTCGTTGTTTGTTGTTCAGATGCTGGATTTCTTCATCAATCTGCTGTCCCCGGGCTTCGGTCATCAATCCGGTAATGAGATGCAATATATCGCCTTTCAAGCCATTAAAAAGAGTCAATCGGCTTGGTCGCTTTCTGATTCCGATCGGCAGGTTCTCCTAGATTGGGTCCTGGAATCGGAGGCTCAATTCTTCCATTCATTTGAGCATAGTCTGTTGTAGATGTTTTTCCTGCCTTTACTTGTCCATGACGTGCGAACCTTCTAAGTACTCCTTACAGAGTCTCTCCATTTGAGCCGGGCATTGTGATGCCATCTGATGGAGTCCTTCCGTGAAGTTTTGCAGGTATTCCGAATAGCGTTGTATATCTAGGAAGGTGGTCACCCTCCAGACGGTCGCTTGTCGAGACATCCTCTTCATCCATTCGAAATACACTCCAGTACTCGTTTGGAATTGCTCGTAAAAATATGTGAGTCCTTGTTGTTGCTTAGTAGCTCCAAACAGAATTATTAACGTATGACAGAATTAACAGAATTATTAACGATGCCAGAGCATCGTAGGGTCCTAAATCAGTGACAAAATGAACCTGGGGAGTACAGATTTTATTATCATTATTATTTATTATTATTATTATTTATTATTATTATTATTTATTATTATTATTATTATTTATTTATCTATTTATTCATTTTTTTTTCTTTCAGATTTCTGGTACTCTCCGCAGAATTCTAGGAGGTAAATCTAGTCTATCCTTAGCAGAAACCGCGTGACAACTTATCCGCGTGCTTGGTGGAGCGCGTACCGTTTTCGGATTCTAAGATAACGTTGTTATTCTCGGTAAAGCCAGCAATTTCATAGATACCGGTCCTTCGCTTATCAAACTTGTTTTGTCGTGCATCCTTACAGACAGCTACCTTGTCGCCTGTTCGTGCGTTTAAAGGACGAGCCTTTCGCTCATAGCGTTCCTTCAAATGCTGTTTTCCTTTGATCATATTGTTCGCGGCGATCTTCCGTATATCGTTCAATTTCGTGATTAAATTTTTCAAGTAGGCCCCGTGTGTTTCAAGGCGCTCGTCAGATGGAAAGGCACTTGGGAAACGTGCAACTCGGCCGTAGACCAATTCGTAAGAGGTAAAGTTTGTTGCCTCGTGCAGCGAGGTGTTGTAGGCAAACATAGCGAACGGCAAAAACCTGTCCCAGTCATCGTAATCGCTAGTGTATTTTTAATATACTCTATTAAAACTATGTAGCTGCGCTTCAGCGACCCGTTTGTTTGTGGGCGGTAGCCTGAAGTTGTTAGTTGTTTTATGCCAAAGATCTTTTCGAGATTTCGCATCAATTTACTAATAAAACTACCACCTCGGTCAGTCAGAACCCAACGCGGGGCCTCGAAATGAGAAATAAGGTGTGTTGCTACTGCATGGGCGATTTTTGTTAATTTTAAATCAGGGGTGGGCACAACGAACTCCAAGGGGGATGTCCGTTATAGCCATTGGTTCGCGTTTCATTGCCCTGAACAGTTTGTTTTCTAAGCAACTTTGGCATCCTCTGATGTAATTGTTAATTTCGTCTCGCATACCCGGCCAGGTGAAACGTTCCCTAATTCGTCTATATGTCTTTGTTACACCTTTATGCCCACCCATAAGACTGTCATGGTATTCAGCAATAATCTTACTGCGCGTGTCTCTTGGGGGAACCTGTAGTTTTCCGTGACATAAAATGAATTCTATTTCACCACCCCGGAATATGTCGTTTAGCAATTCTTCTATTTTGCTTTGGGTCAAAGTTCCCAACAAGTCGCAGGAATTCGCCATTCGGCAGGTTTTTTTATCGTTGCGTTGCAATGCTCTATGAAGGTTGGTTAGTCCTATTTTTACATCCTCCCAATTATTTTCATCAAAATGATTTCGCTTCACTACTATGGAGTGAACGTTATGACGTCTTCAAAGTGTTACTAGTACCTGGCCCAATAACGGTCGTTTACCCTCGAGGTCTTGGACGTTTAGACACTCCGTAGCTACTAGAAGCCTAAAGATGAGGTTAGTTAGCTCACAATCTTCTGAAATGAAGTGAGCATAGTTATCTCGACGGAAGGTGAGTGGTTTAGTCCATTAATGGGATACGACAATCTCGGTCGTTTTTTACTCTTCTGGTCGAGATTCCTCTCGTTCCTTAGCATGATTGGTTTTTGAAGGCGGCGAGGAGGAGTCTAGGTAGGCATGTCAACTCTAATGAATGGTGATTGAAAGGAGGAAGTCGGGGACAGTTCAGGTCGATTCCCTGAATCAGTCGGCTCTTGAAGCTGTCGCGGATGAATTCTAACCCTTCCTCGTGTTGATCTCTCATAACAAAGATCTTCACGGGGGTCGCTTACCTACAATAGGGGGATAATCTTTACCCTCTACGCCCTGAAAGCGGACAGTACTTCTTCTGCCTCCTCCTGTTTGTTCTTTTGAAGCCCGAGCAGGAGGAAAGGAGGGGGTGTCCATTTTCTTGTTTTCATTTGGTGATTCGAAGGTGACTGCGTTACTAGATGATTGCCGTTCTTCAACGTGCTTGGTGAAGGACTTCAAAAAATTATCTACCCTGTTAGAGAACTCGTCATCCTCAAATTCTCTACACGGATCGATTGCATCTAGATACTTTCTGAGCTCAGGGTCATCTTCTCCCTCTGAGACTGCAGAAGGAGGAAGGTAGTCATCCTAGTACCACGATGGTTGAGTGGTTTGAGTATCATTCTTGAGAAATATACATCTACCATTGCCACCATCACTTTTCTCACTTTCATCGCTCTCCCCTGGAGGAGGAGAAACATCCACTACGCAAGCTAGATATAGAAAGCTGGAATGGTCCCTGTGGGGACTTCAAGTTTGAGACAGTTTGTCCTGCTCTAGCTCCAGCTAGGCGATCAGCCATTTCGTTGCCTAGTATACCTTTGTGGCTGGTGACATGTGCCCAATCAACATGTAATGGGCTAATAGCCTCCCTTCAGTTTTTTGAATTCTGTTTATTTGATGACAGGTTTTCCTCCTAAGGTTTTCCACCCGTTTTCTTCCCATTTATCGATCAACTTAATAGCGCTATCTATCAGAAATTGGGAGTCGGTATGGAAACGCAGATTTTTAATTCCTGCTTCATGGGCCTTAATGGCAGCCAACGTAGCAGCCTGGATCTCAGCGGAATTGTTTCTTTGGCGGCCTTGTGCCCCTTGAGACGTATTAAGAGGGTGATCCTTACCAAACCAAACTCCGATTCCGACCCTTGATTCACCTTTATCGTAGTGGCAACAGGCTCCGTCAATGTAAACATCTTCGATACCTTCAGCAGGTTCCAAAATTTGTGAGTCAGTTTTCAGAGCAGCTGAAGCTTCACTTTTATTGGAGAGAGCAAGCTTATTGACTGGAAGTTCAGGCTCGACTTCTGGAAAAGCACTGCAGTCTGCTCTGAACACCGGAGGTTCTGAATCCTCGTCGGAGGACTCTTTACGGGATGACGTTTCGCTAGTTGACTCCTTGCGGTGAGTCAAAATTCTGGGATTACCGTGAACATAACTTTTTCGTTTCTTCAATCTTGAAGCGACAGTGCTTCGGTCTATGTTCGCACCTTGTACTATCTTAACGACAGGCCGATAAGATTCATCTTGGTCTTCAGAAAGGTTTGATTTTGGGGGTCTCCTTCGAGGCCTAATTTTTGATGCCGTAGGCTGAAATTTGGGTGGTGCCGTCACTAGCTCTTTTGAGAGCTTACTCGACAACTTTGCCCTTGTAGAAGAGGAGAATGCATCATAAGAGCTTTCTGGATTCTGATTGAGACGAACTGTTCCCCTGGCCTGAGGAAACACAGCAGGCCTTTTGAGAATTTTCGGAATATAAGCAGATGATTTCGGCAGAGCCACTCGTCTGCTTTCAACACTCCTTTTTGATAAGGACCTTTGCGTTCTTCGAAGAGTGCCAGGAGCAGATTCCTTGTTTGCGGGGTCTTTGGACTCTGAAGAATTTCCTGGGAGCAAGTTATTGGCTGGACTTTCTGGGACCAGTCATGGATGAAAAACGCTCTAGCGACATAGTTTTTCTCCTGAGGTTCGTTCGACTCATTCCTGGATTTCTCCTCAATGTCATTAGTTTGAGATAACTCTTCCCAACCCTCTGGGTTTCGGGAAAATGCTTCCACTCCTCGATTAAGTTTACCTTTCTTGTACTCATAAGTGATCTGATAATCTTTAAGGCGAAGACGCCAACGCATTAACCTTGAGCCTGGATTCGTTATGTAATTAATTCAATGTATGAGCTCATGGTCGCTAGCCAGTACAAACTTTCTGCCGTACAAGTACGGGCGGAAGTTCGTAAAAGAGTAGACAATGGCCAAACATTCCTTTTCTGTCTTCAAGTAGCGATGTTCGCAAGTGTTCATAATTCTAGAGTAGAAAGCGATGGGCATATCCATGCCCTGCTTTCCTTGAGTCAGCACTGCGCCTATGGCGTAGTCCGATGCATCGGTGGTAAGTTTGAACGGTTTCGAGAAATCTGGGTCCTGCAAGATTGGTTCGATCGACAGATACTCCCGTAGGGTTTAAAAGCTTTGTTCTTGCGCGAGTCCCCATTTCAATTCTCCGTTTTTCTTGAGGAGTTCTACTAATGGTTTTGAAATATTAGCATATCCCTGAATAAACCTTCGGTAATAACCCGTGAGTCCAAGGAATTGCCTAACAGAGCGAACTTTCTTGGGGCGAGGGAAGTTTTTATTCGCGTTTATCTTAGCTGGGTTTGGCTTAACTCCTCTTCCCGTGATGATGTGTCCCAGATAAGCTTCTTCCGTAGGAGGTCACACTTATCGGGTTAAAGCTTAAGATTAGCGTTTCTTAAGCGAGACAGAAGACGTCGAGTTTTAATCTCGTGCTCTTTGAGGGTTTGGAATAGACAACGATGTCATCCAGGTATACACAGACCTCAGTTCCATGCATACCCTTCAGTACAGTGTCCATCAGCCTTTGGAACGTGGCGGGAGCATTCTTGATGCCCATCGGCATTTGCAAATACTCGAAGTGGCCACGAGGGGTAGAAAAAGCCGTTTTAGCGCGGTCATCAGGGTGAGTATCTATTTGGTGATATCCGCTGGCTAGATCAAGCACCGAAAAGTACTGCGCATTACCTATCTGGTCAATGATGTCAGTCCTGTTTGGCAATTGATAGCCATCCCCGATTACTTTTTCATTAGGCTCCCGGTAGTCGATGACGACTCTGAACTTCTTTTCTCCAGATCCATCCAATTTTTTTGGAATCAATAATAGAGGAGAGTTATAGGGAGACTTAGAGTCTCCGATAATTCCCATCTTGCGCTCTTTTTCAGTTGCCGAAAGTATTTCCCTAGTATCATGGGGAGAATGACGATAGGATTTCCTATTGATGACTTCGTTATCGATGGTGGGCACCCTATGCTGGATTAGGTGAGTAGCGGTAAAGGGCTCCCCATTGACATGGAAGACATCGTCAAACTCCTTCACCCAGCGAGTAACATGTTCCTGCTCCTCTGATATTAGGTGAGATATGCGAAGGCTCTTCAGCAACTGTTCGACACGGATCGTGCGAGGAGCCTTCGAACCATTGAGTGAATTTGGCAAAGAGTCCACTATCTCAGATTCCGAGCTCTCTTCGTCTGGAAAGGAGTATTACTCAAAAGGTATAATTTCCTGTGAAGGAATCTCGATCGCAATATCGGTGTCGGTAGTATTTATAGCTAATACTCGGCATTTTCCGTTTTTATTTTTAACAGCAGCCTCTTCGATATATAATCCTTCTCGGGTTTCAATTCTAGGTAGATAACCCTCTAAGATGTCAGGATTGAGTGTCTCTATCGCTATTGGTTGCCTGGTTATTGCCCTGATCAGCATAATTCGTGAAAAAGGCTTGATTTGTGATTGCAAGGTTTTGTTCGCTTCTTGGGATTCTGCATCTATGAAATAATTTGGAATTATAGGTTCGGAAGCTGTTACAAGAGTATTATGACGGAAGGAGAGTTGAGCTTGCTCTTGTTGCAAATTGACCCCTTAGGTCGTGCGACGATGCTTTGCAAAACAAGAATCAAGTACTTTGATCATGGGTAACCAAGGAAAATTAGACAGAGGGTAGAAGATATTCACCGATTTTATTATATTAAGGCTTGTTGGCTTCTATTTGGAAAAGCAAATTTTATCACTCATCCTAGTTCTACATATTAGGAGCTTCAGTTTTTTATAGGATACGTAAGTAGCTCTGGTGGCGCCAACTAGCGGCCTGCTCCTCAATAATAAGGGTATCGTTCTAAACGAATGTGTTGTGACGTTTGGTAACTGTAATTCTTTTCTGAACAGTTTAACTCCAGACCTGGAATAATTTAAACTGAGAGAAGTTTGTACTTCAGACTAATTTTGAACTCTTTGAGCCACAGCTTTTCTAAGAATACTTAGAGTAATCGAGTAGTTAAATACTCAGCAAATGAGACTTTTGTCACTCGAACATTTTTAGAACATTTTATTACATTTCAAAGATTTTGAGAGTGATTCCATAGCGTATTGCAGAAGGGTCAGAAACATTTCAATAGAAATTCACAGAGAATTCAAGGGATTAGAGCAGCTTAAGCTGAACCTACGCCTTTTGGGTTCCTATTGTTGACCTTATTTTTCAACTGAATTATGTAATCTAGGTTCGCGAGAAAGATCTGTCATCATTATTTTTATATTATGATGATTTGATAAAGATTCAAAAACTGGATGATAATTAAACAAAGATTAACGACAATTCTACATAAGTGACAAGATCACGCAGAGGTCCTAAAATATTCAGGAGATTTTGAAAGATTTCAGAGGATTCCAATAGTTCCGAAAGATTATAAATTTCCACGAAGACTCTGAGATTCTGCAAAGATTTTCAAGACTTTCAAGATTCAAAAAGGTATCAAGGAGTTCAAAATATTTAAGAAAATTCCAAAGATTTCTTAACGATTCCAAAAAATTTTGAGAGTTGTGTGGTTGCGTGTTACAGCGTGATTGCAAAAACTATTTTAAGTTTTACAACAACAAGTTGTTGTGTGTAAAGATTTATCACACTTCGGCTGTAAAAATTATTACAAAACAGACTATTTAAAATGGACTCTTCTCTGAAATGAAAAATCAGAACTATATCATGAAAGATTGAATTCACTATCTTAACTTTGGACCTTTTGTAAACAACACACAGAAAAAGGAGGTCAAGCCTATTCCTGTACGCGAAGGGCACACTTGTCCTATGTAACAACACTCCGACATGAGACATGAAATATTTGGAATGGTCTCCAGTGCTAGAAAACAACCGCGTTAAACATGTCCCCTACAGTATCCAACTGATATTTCGGTTATCAAGGTACCCCGAGAGGATTACATCTCGACTAGTCTAGAGCTGCCTTAAAGAACTTCTCGGAGTTCTGGGAAGGAACTGATTTAATTCGACCTGAGGGGCTGAATTAGAAGCAAAATTTTGCAATAAATGCAATGTTTTTGAAACTTTGCAGTTACATAAAACGTACGCTCCTAATGAACAATGTTGATTTGCAACCCCTCCAGAGGAACATTGAATTTAGTCCTCCAATACAAAATTTAAATTTGCAACCAATTTGAGGGTCCGGAACATGTTTATTTATGGTATGATTAGATTTTTGTTAATAACTTTCAGAAAAAAATTAAAATAAAGTTGCAAACTTGCATCATGATTCAAATTTTTGTTCAAAACTAAACGCAAGATTAAAAAATATAATCAAGTTGCAAATGAGGGTCTCATTGAAAAATGCCAATTGAAGATGCAGTTAAAAATTGCAACCCGATTGAAGATTAGGATCGTATGGAAATACCAATTTTTTTTTATTCTTAGTAGTTCTGCCTTTTTATTCGCTCAAAAAATATATTTTTGTAATTTTGAGTTAACAGCAATGAAATTCTACTTTTTAATTTATGGATTGAAAATTTCATTCCTCTAAAAGAGAGTTTTTGCATGGTGTTTTTTGGCCAGTGGGGAGCAAACATCTTGAAATATCCCTCCTGACCTTCCTTTGTTTTCGAAGCATGCTTTCTATTAATGATACGGATAACAATTTTTCTAAATAAAATTATATAGAACAATAGTTTCTAGATGAGAATATTATTTTTAAATATTCTCTTTCAAAGTTTACAATACAAATTAAACGTTTTTTTTTAAATCTCGTTCCCTTGCAGTCATCGAATGAATTGATGAAATGCATGCCGCCATATTGAAAACAATCAAAGTGTTAGTGTGATACTAAGATATTTGTAACAAGGTTATGAATTTAGAAGTCATGATGGAGTAAAACGCTAATTATTATATTTGTGACTCAAATTTGTCAATCGGTGATACGGATCAAGTGAGAAAAAGAGGGATTAAAACCCTGATCAGTGGAAGGCGTCAGTCTCCTGCCAACATGTCAAAAGCATGCGGTATTCCCGGACGGCCGCCCATCCAAATGCTAACCGCGCCCAACGCTGCTTCACTTCAGCAATCGGACGGAAACTGCTTTTTCGAGCGTGGCATCTATTGCATTGAAGATTGCAATGATTATTGTTCATAAATTATGCATGAAGAAAATTATGAAATTAAATAAAGTTATTCATTTTTCAATTTGGAATAGATAAAAAAGGAATAATGCAGTTCGAAATTGAAATTGAAACATTACCTTTGAGATTTTAAATTAAAATATATAAATTTATTATGGATAATTGTAATTTCCGCTTTAATGCTATAAATATTTTTAATCTGGGGACGAACAATCGGAAACGCAAATAGTTTCATCAAACACATTTATATAAACTAATTCGATTGTTTCAAAATTCGTTCAAACTTTCTGTTATTTCAAACGGATTTTTTTCTTATATTAACCATTAAATTATATGTTGAAAATTTGAATTCCTTATTCTAGGTTAAAAAGGGATCTATCTAAGTTTGAAGTAGAATCTTTGTTTCAAATTCATTATTTCTCGGGAAATTTGATTATCATATTCGAAAATGCATGCGTCCGCTCTGAAAATACAACTTTTGTGGCAAATTCATTGCAATGGCCTAAAAATGGTAGGAGAATAATTTCTTCCTATTGAAAATTTATTATAATTAACTATCCCAATTGTGGTCTGAAATTAAACTATTTATTAGAAAATTTGTTCACATTTTCGATTTGACATTAATGATTTCAACTCCAAATTTAAGTAATAATTTCTTCCATAGTTGAAAAGTGATATTTTCCAGTTGTAGTTTCCATCGTATGGTGAAAATGAATATTTTTTTGTAAAGAATGAATTATTTTGTTAGAAAATACATCTTTTTTTAATGGTGAGATCGTCTTTTTGGCAATTTCTTGAAAAACGATAAAATTTCAATGGAACACTGCAAAGTAGAACAATGAATAACAATGTAGAAACAGGGTGGCAACAAAAATAATAAAATTTTACCAAATGGTGAAATTAAATCATTATTCTCTCAATCTGAATCAGTAAGAATTTGACTAATTGAATTAGTAGCCTTGTATTTCACTACTAAATTAGTCATTTCTTCACTTTCTACTAAAT
>WSXT02043401.1:0-13240 GCA_011762715.2 Neuroterus valhalla | reverse complement strand
GGGGGGGGGAGTCGTTTAGAGGCCCTCAAATTCGTTGCGTAATTTAGGTATGGTCCCTAAATTTAAATTATTCTAATTTTGAGGGCTTTTTATTTGGAAATGTTCCATCCCAAACACTTTTCATATCCAATAGCTGTACTATAATACTACTAAATATTACTGAATTTATCAATAAATATTATATTGATAATCTTATATCATCTTGAAATTGAAAAGAATAGTATCCGTTACGATATACAAAAAATAAACTAACCAGTGAAAGAAAACAATTCGATTTCCAGAAAAAGTATACATTATTTTTTATCTTCATTTTTGAAGGTCAAATGTTTTTGTTTCAAACAAGGCTTATGATCAATGAAAGGTTATAAAATATCCTATTGGAATATTCGGTACTTTTCAAACTGTTTGAAGTTCTATAAAAGTTCTGCTAGACATAGTTTCTGTAGATTTTTTTGGTAGTATATTTCGACATGGCCTCGAAATAGCGCGTGATCAAAAAATTTTTTTTTCCGTTTGATAATAATTTATTAAAATATCCCACTCTATACAAAATTTTTGTAAACTTCTCATATTTTAATATTTGCTTTTATGTTCCTTTTTTTTGTAAATGTTTTTATTAATATAGAGTAAAAATACAGGGATATGAACGCGTGCGTGCAGTCACTGCTAGTTATTCCTTAATTGAACATTAAATGAAGTTTTCAAATGGTTATCATTTACTTGCATGTTGACCTCATAATCAATCCATTCTTATTTTCTACAGGGAAGAGGAAATCGATCAGAAACTCCAAAATATGGGATTATGGAAGAAAGAATTGCAAGCGAAGGTCCAAAAGAAAGAAGCAATGGTAAAAGCAGCAAAAGAAAAGAAAGAAAAAATGATGGAAGACGTTCGTCGTCACTTCGGAGTCAATCTCGATCCTCGAAGTCCAAAGTTCAAGGAGTTGATGGAGAAAAAGGAGAAGGAAGATAAAAAGAAGAAAAAGGATATAAGAAAGCAGGAGCATGCTGCCAAAATGGTCGAAAAGATTTCGAAGATGTTCGAAAACCCCGAGAAGGGAGCTACATCTGGAAAAGAAGAAAAATCCGAAAAGGAAGAAAAAAACCCGAAGGAAGCAAAAGCTCCGAGGGAAGAGAAAGCATCGAAGGAATCAAAAAAAGAAGCTTTACATAAAGATAAAAATCCAATAGAGTCTAATTAAGTTTCCTAATCTTTTCATTCAGTGAAAAATCGCAAGAACTATCTGTAAACATCTTCTTGTACTTTTTATGTTCTGTAAAAACTGGGAGGAATAATAGGAATGCTTAGTCATAAGTCCTGCTTGTTGCACAATTATTTGTCCAATATTTCAGGCTTTCTGGAGAATTCGTGATTACCGTACATAACATTTCGGAAAGAGTTCAGAAGATTTAGAAATATTTCAAATATTTCCAAGGATTGAAAAAATATCAATTATTCCAAGAGACGAGAAATTCAAAGATTTCAAATAATTTTTGTGGGATCTCAATCTCAATAGATATCAAAAAGTTTTAAGAATTTCATAATATTTCTATAAATTGCTAAAAAATGAAGAAGTTTCTTAATTTTCGGAAGATTAAGATTTAAGAGGTTCTAGGATATTTCAAAATATTTCAAGAAGTTTTTGGGAGATTTAGAAGGGAAACATAAAATTTAAATGAATCGGAGGACTTCATAAGACTTCGAACACTTCAAGAGCTTTCGAAAAATATCAAATTTAATATTAATCTATGGGTTTTCAAAGACTTTCGTGAGATTTCTGAAGATTGAACTATTTTCATGGGCTTTCAAGGGCAATTAGTAACGTTTTACAAACAATTTTTCAGTATGTTTAAGAATTCCATAAGACTTCACATATTTTATTCGATGACTATAAGTTTATTAACAAGAATTTAGCAATTCCAAAGAATTCAAACAAATTTTTGGAAGATTCCAAGAATTTCTAGGCATCTCAAAAGATTCAGTAATTGTGTAAAGTCAAAAAAAATTTCCTAGAATTCCAGATGATTTTTATAGGACCTGCATGATTTTAGGATATTTCAAAAGATTCCAAGGGGTTTCTGAGAATTTCTTAATATTTTTAAGATTCCTCGAATGGATTTCAAGGAATTTCATCAAAATTTCTGAGGACTTTGGTAACTTTGAGTGATTTTCAAGGAACTCGACATATTTTATTAAATTTTCCAGGATCTCGAAGGATTTGATGAGAATTTAATAGTTTGATGGATTTCAAGAAATATCAAGAAAATTGTATGTAATTCTATGGGATTTCAAGAGATTTCATAACATTTATAGGGTTTTATGTAATTTTATGGTATTTTGGAAGCTTTCAGGGCACTCTGAGGTTCTTAAACAATTTTCCAGGCTCGCAAAGGACACCATAAGACACCATAATTTGAAAATTTCATAAGATTTTGAAATATTTAAGGATATTTTAAAAGATTATGAGAAATTTTTGATAGATTTCAAGAATTTTAATAATCTCAGGTTATTTTGAAATATTCCAAAGAATTTTAGAGAATTTCCAAATTTCACATAGGTTTTTAAGGGGATTGAAGTTAATTTTATCCAATTCTCGGAAGATTCCGTTAGAATATAATTACTTCAATGAATATCATCCAATTTCATGCGGTTTCAAGCGATTGCATAATATTTATGAATATTTCAATAATCATGAGACGGTTTTCGGAAGGCACTCAGTGAGGAGTTTCAATGATTTTTCCAGGTTTTCAAAGGATTTCATAAGAATCTTGAACTTTGATGGATTCAAATAAATTTATTTACAAAAATTAAGTAATCACAAAGGTTCTCGAAGATTGGAATATATTTTTGCATATTTCAAGATATTTTCAATGATTTGAAAGAACTATTAATAATGGAAGATTTTGTAAAATATTTTGAGGAATGTTCAATAGATTTGAATTCTTAGGAGAGATCTTACACATTTTTCAAAATTTTCGGGTATATAAAAAGGTACCAAGTAAACTTCAATAGATAAAAATGCGTGAAAAATTTTGCGTAGCTTGTATTAATACATTGCATACAGTTTAAAAGGGTTTCGGAATATTCTGTCGAATTTCGTAGGAACTTCAAGATTAAAGAATTTCAAAGGGGTTTGCAAATATTTCAAAGAAATTAAAAAAGATTTCAATTAATCTTAACTCAGAAGATTCTACAAAATTTTTTAAAAATTTGCAAGGTTATGCAAAGATTTTCCAATATTTCGAAGATTCCAGGGTGATTTCCAAGATTGAAAAGATTTTAAAGGATAGTGAATCATTTCCAAGAATCTCAAAGGATTTCCTAAAACTTCTGAACATAATAATAATTTTAAGGGATTTTTGCAGGATCTTCGAGAATTTCTTCACCGAGATTTTAAACTATTTTTAAAATTTTAGGGTATTTCGCAAGATTCCAAGTCATTTTTAAAAGATAAATATGTTAAGAAATTTCCGAGGATATTATCGATTTTGCGTTGAAGAATTGGGCCTATAAGATTGAGAGATTATTCAATCATTTCAGAAGGTCTCGCAAAGATTTTATAGAAATTCACAAAAATTTTAAGAGATATCTCTTGAGATTTCACAGATATTGTAATGATTCTGTAAAGATTTGAAAAAAATGTCCAAGATTTTGCAGATTCAACAATAATACAAAGATTTTAGCTAGATTTCTGGGATTGAAAATATTATTAAAAATTTCAAAACATGCTATCTGAAAAAATTTAATAAAAATTTTAATGATTTTGCAAAGATTCATAAGATCCCAAAAATATTTCAAAGTTGCAGAATATTCCAAAAGATTGCGAATCATTTTACAAAGATTTTAGAACATTTTGACTCAGAAGATTTCAACAATATTCATATTTTTTTAATGATTTCATGAAGATTTGAGAAGATAATTTGATCGAAAGAATCTCAAGTTTCTGTGAAGATTTCAGGAGATCTTAAAGATGTTTTTGAAAAAGATTTTTGAAAGTTCTAATTATTCCACAAAGCATTCAAGAGGGTTTCTCAGATTACGCAAGGATTTCAAACGTTCTGAAGAAACATGCAAAGATTTCAGAACATTGTTGATCATTCCTTAAAAAATATCTTTAATCTGTTTGTCCTGATTTGAAAAATATAACAAAACGTTTATTCTAAAAAATTGATATTTTCAAAGACATTCGAAAAATTATAAATGAGTTCAAATTTGAAAAATCTGTTCCATTTGTTCAGAGCTTGTACATTCTTCTTTATTGTTACATAATTTGTTAAATTTTTCAATTTCTGAATACTCATTTGCACCATATACATAACAATTCTTTCATTAATTTTTTTCCTTGTCATGGTTATCATAAAATATCACATTTTCGAAATCTTTACATGTGACGTCTGGTTAGAATTTGAATCCCCAGGTAATTCCTGATTTCATTTCAGTTCCCAGATGGTAGACACCTGTGCGTATATTGTTATCAAAAAGATTTTAGTTTAAATATTGTTTCAGCAGAAATGATAATTTGAATGGAAACCTATTAGAGAAATCGCATTGAAAAACATATTTGCGAACTGATAACTAATATTCGAGTACATCCTTGAGGCAAATAATTTTATTTTAATCTACTTTATAAATATTTTTGTTGAGTATTCAAATATGATTATGCGACTCTTGCGTTTTTAATTCGAATAAATGAGAGTTAGGGCTATTGATTTAATTGCGTGTCTCCATGCTTTAAACATGTCTAACTACGTCGTAAATGAACCTTTAAAAACTTTCCGTTAGTTGCTTATAACGTCGAAGCAAATTAGTTTCCTACGTTGCTTGAAAATGTGGATCGTCACTAGTGATCTGTTTATTATTTCTGTGGTTTTTCTTAGTTTAATTCGTAAGCCCAAATAATAATAATATTAATATAATGGTGAACTTTTAAACCGAATAAGATGAGGAAATTATAATGCAATTTATGATGGAAATTTAAGACTCCATTCTTCTTCTTTATTCATAATGTGTCCCCTAAGGGTTTACATAACTTCCGTTCTTTCGCATACAAAGACTTTCAACAATTTTCTTTTTTTCTCTTAGCCTATCTTACTTTTTAATATATACATATAAAATTCTTATCATAACGCAACATGACGTGACTCTAGCTTCCTTTATCCTCCATTCCTCGCGTAGATCCTTCCCATACATTTTCCCATGTCTCTTCTCCCCATTCACATATTCTTCAATTTCTTTTTTCACTTTCTTCCTAATACATTCCTTCCCTGACCTCATTCCCCAATCTAAATCTTGCTATTCTTGTCCATCCCTTTTCACCCCACCCCTTTTCCAAATACTTTGGTAATCCTTCCTTCTTCTGCCATTTATCTTTATCTTCTACCATTTATTGTATTTTGATTCCATTATCCTTTTCCATATTTCTAATAATTGACTTCTCTTCTCTTTCTCTTCTAATTCTTCAAAATTTACTCCAATTTCCTCTCCTACATGTCTAGCTGTAAGTAACTCCCTTCTTTCTTCTTCACATTTTGTTAAATCAATCCCCCTCCCTCTTCTTTCTTCTACCTCCTACAGACATTCTTTCGCTAACTTCCCGCCCTTTCCCCCTCTCAGCTTTTCTTCGAATTCCCATGCCCTCTTCCCTGCTCTGATTCTTAATTTATCCTTTTGCGTTTCCTCATTCACCATATATCCAGGTGTCTCCCGATCCACTCCTAGAGTCCATCTAACGTCTCGTTCCTTTAACCTTTCCATCTCTTTCCTTCCATCCCCATATTTGCGCTCCATATCCTAAAACTGGCCATACTAGGGTATCAAACAACCACATTCTCCTTTTCCAATCTTTCTTGAATCTTCTTTTTCCTATTCCCCATACCTGCTTCATTACCCCTGCCACTTCTTTAAACCTTTCTCTTATATGCGCCTCCTGATCTCCATTTGCTTGCAAGGTTTATCCTAAATATTTGAACTCTTTTACTTCTTCTATTTTCACACCCTTCAATCTCCCAGTCCATACTTTATTTCTTCCTCCTCCTTTTCTAAACCTCATTATCTTCGTCTTTCCTACTTTCAATGTCAATTTCTTCTCATTTAAGTATTTCTCCAACCCTGTAATTAGACCCGCCATACCCTCTTCATCCTCTGCCATCATTACTATATCATCTGCGTATGCCAGTGTATATATCTTAACTTTCCTCACCTTGACATCTCTCCGCCCTTTCCTGCTCATTGCTTCTTCCAAGTCTGAGGTCAAGATATTGAATAAAAAAGGACTCAGAGGACACCCTTGCCTCACTCCTCTCACCAACCAGAAGCTATCGCCTTCTTGATCGGCTACTTGTACCCTGCTTTTTGTCTCACGAAATATTTCTGAAACTCTGTTCATTAGACCTTCCCATATACCTTTTTTCCCCCTTTTTGACCCTCCTATTTATTATATAATGTATGTAATGGTTGGCATATTAGCGTCACTCCCCTATAATCCTTGACCTTCTCTCTTTTGCCTTTTTCCAATATCGGTACCACTACTCCTTCTTTCCATATCTCTGGCCACCCCTCTCCTCTCCATACCCTTTTGCACATTATCCATGCCCATTCCTTTAGTTCATTTCCCCCATATTTCCACACTTCATTTGGAATCTCATCCAGACCTGGAGCTTTCCCCTCTTTCATTATTTCTAAAACATTGATTATTTCTTCTCTTGTTATGCCCTCTTCCTCGTCTCTTTCCCTCCCTTCTCTTCCGCCCTTCCTTACTTTATTCTCTACCTCTCCTAGCAGATCCATCAAATACGTTTTCCATTGTACCATCTCTATATCCTGGTTCACCCTCTTCCTCCTTTTCCTCTCTTTATTTACTACTTTCCAAACCTCTTCTTTTGTTCTAGTCTTCTCCGCCTCTTCTTCGAACCTCCTATTTTCCTCCATTCTATATTCATCTCCACTACTTTTTCCTTTCCTCTATCTCCTTAGTTCCTTTCTCACTTCCTTCTTTTTCTCTTTACATTCCTCATCCCATCCACTCCTGTTCTCTCCCCCACTACCTTCTTTCTCACTTGTTTCCTCTAACACTCTTTTTATTTCTTCTATCATTATTTCTAACTCTTCCTGTTCTTTTTACCTTTACTTCCTTTTTATTCGTATCTTTCATACTCTTATTCCCTTCTAACGTCAGAATTAATGGAAAGTGATCAGAATCTGTAAAATCTCCTACCTCTAGTTTCTTGACCTTCTCTGGTACCTCATCATCCACTATCACATAGTCAATCACCGTCCCCTTTTCACCTCCCAAACGTGTATATTCACCTCCCTCTTCCCTCTCTATATTTCCATTTCTGATAAACCATCCTATTTCCTCTAAGCACTTTATCAATCTCTTCCCTTCCCCATTCAGTACCTTGTCTTTAGATTTTCTTCTTTGCTCTTCTCTCCATTCCCTTCCTCCTTTATCATTTGTTCTTGCGATAAAATCTCCTTCTATTACAAGCTTAGTCCCATCTTCATTTTCTTCCATCAGACCTTTCATCTCCTCAGATTTCTCCTGCATATCTCCGTTCACATACACTCCCACTATCTTCCATCTCTCTCCTCCCATTTTTATCTCTTCTACCAACAATCCATCAATTTCCTCCTTCATTACTCTCCTATCCTTCCCTGCTGGATATTCCTTCCTTATTCCCATCACCATTCCTCCCATCGCTCTGCCTTTCCTGTTCCTCCACTTTGCATTTTGAATCTGCCATCTGTATCTTTTTGGTAACCTTCCCCTTACTCTTTCCCATCCTTTTTCATCTAGCCACGTTCCCATCATCACTACCACCTCCCACTGTTCCAAATTTTTCATAAATTCACTATCTTTTCTGTCCAATCCTGCTACATTCCAGTAACATATTTTCCATTCACCCCTCTCTTACTTCCCTTTTTCTATTTGCTCTCTACTATTTCTTATTCCCCCTCTTCTCTTCCTTTCTCTTCCAGTCCCTCGACAACGCACTTTTTACTAACTGCTCTGCCTCTTCATCCCAATCCCACCAAATATCTCGTATTTTTATTTTCCCATACCTAACCCACATTTTGTTTCCGTTCCTCGTCTCCTCTTTTGATATTATCCTCAACTTATACTGCATATTCCATTGTCCCCGTGTCCAATCATCTTCTATTCTCTGTTCACTTCCATATAATTGCTTTTTCTTCAACACAACCTCCCTCTTATCTTCCCTTTTCTTCAATCGCATCAGCGCCATTTTGTCCCTTCTTCCATCATCCCTTCCTATACTTTTCACTTCTTCTACCAGTACCTTCGCATTTATTCTATCTAGATATCTAGAACTTCTTGTACACCTTCCTTCAAATTTCGCCTCTCCAATATTATACCTTTTACACTATATTATTCCTTCTTTCCTCTCTCTCACTCTATTCCATTCTCCTTTCTATTCTTCTCAACCTTTCCATATTCCCCTCCCCTTCTCCGTCTCCCCCTTGAACTTTCTAGATTGCGCTTTGTATTTTTTCTATCCTACTTTCTAACTCCTTTACCCTCTTCTTTGCCTCCTCCTGCTTCTCTAGTTTTTCCTCTAGGCTCTGCATCCTCTTCTCCAAGTTTCCCCTCACTTACACCCATTTTTCCATTTCCCTCCTAAGTTCCGCCATTCCCCGTGTTATCTCCTGTTTTATTTCTTCCCCCCTTTTCTCTTGTCTCTTTTCCTGCATTTCTATTACCTCTAACATCATTCCACGTACTTCTTTTAAACTCAGGGTTTTCGACGCCCCTCCAGCCTCATTTCTGCAATTTAAGACTCAGTCAGGATTTTGAGATATTTCAGGTTATGTAATCCAAAAATGGTGTTTTTTGCTATTTTTGAGCTTATGTACAGGGCGCACCAAATTTTTCCGGTCTATCTCACAACAAAAATCCGTTAGTACTACGGTTACCCTTCAAAATAAGCCCTTGAACGGCTACGATCAGTTTTTTTTCGCAAACTTGTGGCCATTTTGAGTTTTGACATGTATCTGCACAATGCAATTGGCATTCACGTTAATTCCTTGGGGCGAAGCGCTTTGTGCTCACTTATTTCTCTTGAAATTTTGGTGCTCTGGATTTTACATGGTCGATAAATATAAATTCATAGTCAAAAGATATTTTTATTTCCAAGATGGCGGATCAAGAGGCTATAGCTGGGTATATATGGTGAAAGTGCCTTTCGCGACTTAAACCAAATTGCACAAATCGCTCTATAGGTGTATAAATAACAAATTTTTCACACGCAGTCATGACCCCCCACCCGTTGATTGTCACTATTCAGGGTGCTTTATTAGCGTGAGTCCCCTCGCCTATCACGTTTCGGGGTGCTCAATTTTAGTGAGTCTCCTTGCCACTCACTATTCAGGGTGCTTTATTAGCGTGAGTCCTCTCGCCTATCACGTTTCGGGGTGCTCAATTTTAGCGAGCCCCCTTGCCACTCACTATTCGGGGTGCTTTTTTAGCGTTAGTCCCCTCGCCTCTCACGTTTCAGGTACTCAATTTTATGAGTACCCTTGCCACTCACATATCGGGGTGCCTAATTCAAGTGAGTCCCCTTGCCACCCACTATTTGGGGTGCTTTATTAGCGTGAGTTCCCCTTGCCTCTCACGTTTCGCTGCCTAATTCAAGTGAGTCCCCTTACCACTCACTATTTTGGGTGCTTTTTTAGCATGAGTTCCCCTCGCCTTTCACGTTTCGGGGTGCCTAATTCAAGTGAGTCCCCTTGCTACTCACTTTTGGGGTGCTTCATTAGCGTGAGTCCCTCTCGCCTCTCACGTTTCGGGGTGCTCGATTTTAGTGAGTCTCCTTGCCACTCACTATTCAGGGTGCTTTATTAGCGTGAGTCCCCTCGCCTATCACGTTTCGGGGTGCTCAATTTTAGTGAGTCCCCTTGACACTCACTATTCGGGGTGCTTTTTTAGCGTTAGGCCCCTCGCCTCTCACGTTTCGGGTGCTCAATTTTATGAGTACCCTTGCTACTCACATTTCGGGGTGCCTAATTCAAGTGAGTCCCCTTGCCACCCACTATTCGGGGTGCTTTATTAGCGTGAGTTCCCCTTGCCTCTCACATTTCGGGGTGCCTAATTCAAGTGAGTCCCCTACCACTCACTATTTTGGGTGCTTTTTTAGCATGAGTTCCCCTCGCCTCTTACGTTTCGGGGTGCCTAATTCAAGTGAGTCCCCTTGCTACTCACTTTCGGGGTGCTTTATTAGCGTGAGTCCCTCTCGCCTCTCACGTTTCGGGGTGCCTAATTTTAGTGAGTCCCCTTGCCACTCACTTTTCAGGGTGCTTTATTAGCTTGAGTCCCCTTGCCTCTCACGTTTCGGGGTGCTTAATTTTAGTGAGTCCCCCCGCCTCTCACGTTTCGGGTTGCTTAATTTTATGAGTCCCCTTACCACTCACATTTCGGGGTGCTTAATTTTAGTGAGTCCCCTTGCCACTCACTATTCGGGGTGCTTTATTATCGTGACTCCCCTCGCGTCTCACGTTTCGGGGTGCCTCATTTAAGTGAGTCCCCTTGCCACTCACTATTCAGGGTATTTGATGACCTACAAATCCCTGTCCTTTTCTTTTTGGAAAGAAGTGAACTGTCATTTATGAAACCTTTTTTTTTACTCAGTAGAGTCCTCGAACCAGAACGCCTGTTATGTTCAGCATCTGGGTCATCACGTTGAAGACCCCAACAAAAGTCAGCTAGCGTGGATGTAGACTCACGCTAATAAAGCACCCCGAATAGTGAGTGGCAAGGGGACTCACTTTAACTAGGCATCCCAAAGGGAACAGAATCCTATTACGTCCACGTCGTTGTTCCTGGGTTGCGCTAAAAATAGAGTTCAGAACCCCTCAAACCCCGAGTACAGGATTTTAGACACTTCATTTTTAGGTAAAGTGTGACAAATAACGGGTGGCGGGTCAGGACTGCATGTAAAAAATTTGTTATTTATACACCTATCAAGCGATTTGTGCAATTTGGTTCAAGTCTCGAAAGGCACTTTTACCGTGCTTACCCGGCTAAAGCCTTTTGATCCGCCATCTTGGAAATAAAAATGTCTTCTGACTGTAAATTTATATTTATCGACCATGTGAAATCTAGAGCACCAACTTTTCAAGAGAAATAAGTGAGAACAAAACGCTTCGCCCCAAGGAATTAACGTGAATGACAATTGCATTGTGCAGATATATGTCAAAACTCAAAATGGCCGTAACTTTGCGAAAAAAAATCGATTGTGGCCGTTCGAGGGCTGATTTTGAAGGGTAACGGTAGTACTGATAGATGCATCTTGTGAGATAGACCGGAAAAATTTTGTGCGCCCTGTACATTAGCTCAAAAATAGCGGAAAACACCTTTTTTTGAGTACATAACCTCAAATATCTCAAAATCCTGACGTGATTAAACACTTCTGACCCCGGATGCGGATTCTACGCAAAAAATCGCTTCGGAAATGACTCCTCTCTTCCCAACAACAAAACCTTGCAGCCCTGTGTAACTGGAAAATAAATCCTTATATATAAATATTTTTTCATTTTGCAGGATCAAGTTCAGGATCAGGCGGATACAGTCCGAAGAATGGAAAACATGATGTAGATTTCCGAAATTTTCCACGGATGAACGAATTTTTTTATGCGGGCACTCCTCATAAGTATCCTGCTGGATCGTCGAAGCATTCGGTGGATTTGACTAATTTTCCACAAATTTCCGAAATTCATTTTGCCGGCACCCCTCATAAGTATCCTACAGCGTCTAAAACGGGTTTGGATGAATTTCCATCGATGGTCGACTTTTTTTATTCAGATAGTCCTCATAAATATAATTATCCTGGATCTCGCAATCGACCTAAAAT
This sequence comes from Neuroterus valhalla, assembly GCA_011762715.2. Lineage (NCBI taxonomy): Eukaryota > Metazoa > Arthropoda > Insecta > Hymenoptera > Cynipidae > Neuroterus > Neuroterus valhalla. Next base: position 1,375 of record WSXT02043401.1, on the reverse strand, counting down.
GATACCTGGCGAAAGAAAAGGACTGTAAACAAAGAAAAGAGTTCTTCAAACAAAAAGAACAAATAAAATTGAACTTTGAAATTCTAGAACTGTTTGTTTTTACTTTTGACAACTTTGTGCAATTTACAAAGTATAAGAGTGAGATTATAAAATTTTTAGCATCTTCAATTTGGAATTATTCAACAATGAAGAAATTCAAATGAATACTATACAATAAACTTTAAATTCCCACTTCTCCAGTTTCAAATACTCCTAATTTAAAATTGTTCAATACGGAAAATTATATTCTAGAATTCGATCTCCTTCATCGATTTTAAACAATAGCTATTGTAATAATTAGAGTTATCAAAGTATGAGAATACTCTAATTTCTGATTCTGCAAGCTTGAATGATTTGTGTTTGGAACCAATCTATTGTAAATGTTTTGATCTAAAATCAACCAACACTTACTAAGGCTTTCAATTTGTAATAAATTTGTAGAATTTTAAAGGGGTTAATTTCATAGTAACTAAAATTGATTTATTGAATTTCAGATGTTATAAATGAAAAACTCTTCAACACTCTTCTCACATTCTCATCATAATGAGAAGGTATTGGTATTATGTGAAAATTGACATTCGCGGAATTTATGGAATCTCCACGTTTTGAGACCTTCTGATTCCAAAAAGTAGTTTTTACGATGGTGTCTGTCTGTTGTCGTCGTCGTCGTCGTGGTCATTGTTGTCGTTGTCGTCGTTGTCGTCGTCTGTATACACGATAACTTTCGAAAGAATGATCATATAGGATTGTGCTTCGGCACACTTTTTTAGACCCGGAAAAGAAAGGACGAGTTCGTTAACCAGATATTTTGGATGAAAAATCAAAGGGGAGGAGCATTTTGTAAACTTTTTTGGATCTTTTCTCCAAGACTCAAAAATTGTAAGTACGACTTCTTGTAGTAGGTAAAAAGTGAAATAATTTATACCAATGATTTATTTTGATGGAAACAAAATTGTCAGAGTTGTGGAATTTTCATAATTGGAAAATATAAACGAAAATTAGAATTTTTAGCCAAACCACGCAAGATATGAAAAAAAGTTTGGAAAAAAAAAGTTTTTCTGTTTGGGAGCCCTCCAGGATGATCTTCACAACTTTTCGAGTTTATTGAAGAAAAGAAAATCCAAATAAATGTCGCACAAGAAATAATGAAAAAAAGAAAGATGAATTTTTTGGTCAAACTATGCAAGTTACGGAAAAATATATATGAACTAAACTTGCACACCAAAAAAAGATCTACATATTTGGTAATATTAACTTTTCGATAGGACAAGTAGTTTTTGCTCCATTTATAAAAAACCGTAAAATGAATTCATTTCAATCAGGGAAAATAACTATG
>WSXT02043391.1:0-13240 GCA_011762715.2 Neuroterus valhalla | reverse complement strand
ATTTAAATACTAAACCAAAGTAGGTTTCAATTAGAATTATTATATTTTTTTATGTAATATTGGCTCTCCATTGCCATGGAATCTGTATTCTGAAAGGCAATAAATACACTATACTATACACTATACTAACTGACTGTTGGAATTTGGAAATTTGCAAACTATAAAATAAACTATCTTGCTGATGATCGACTTCTAACTAAATAAGATCCTTGTTTTGTATAGAAAACAGTTGAGTCCAAACAAAAATATCAAATCTCCGATCAAATGTCAGAATTCTGAACCGGAACAGATTAAACTTTGACCCCATCGTTGCATTTCAAACTATCAAGGATTAAATGACAACCAAGGAGGTCAAAAAAAAATGTACAATAATAAACATGGATAATTCCATGCAGATGTATATTTGCAATGGCAGAGTAGGAGATTAAACTTAAATTGTAAATCTAAAATGAATGGAACCAATTTTCATCAAGAGAGTATGACGTATAATGAAATACATGAGTTTTTGATTCTTTTTCTCAACAACTGAAAATTATTGAATCTGTGTACAAGTTGATAGCTTATTCTTCTGTCAATTGAGCTCTCTCCAAGACAAATCTTTTTATCATAACAACCATATTGAAAGTCTCATATAATGTTTCAAGCGATGTCTTCTCCACAGTAAATGTATCTGATCTTATTACCTATTTGTCGATTTATCGCTGCTGGCCCTTCTGTGTTCCAGCACGGTTGGATATAATAAACCCTTCCCTGGACTTTGGCTTATTTTCATCGGCTTGGAAACTAGGAAATGTGCGCCCATTTCCAAAATTTTAAAATCCCTGTACTTACAAAGACTTTCGCAAAATCAGCACTCAATATTATCTCTCCTTAATCTTGTGGAAAATCTGTTTGCAGAAGCTCACCACTTTCGTAAGCAAAATGGACTGTCAGTTGCCTGTTAGTAACTCCTGTATTTTTGGAACACTAAGCTATGACAAGTATAAGGAGTTCCTTTCGAACAGAAAACAATGCAAGGTGATCTCTGATTTGAATAGACAACAATGTGTGGCGATCTCTGATTCTTGAACTAAGCGGACGTCTTTTTGAAGAAGTGTAATTAGAGAATGTAACATAGCTGTTACTTGAGGGGAGTAACTCGGCGCGACTTTGCATGAGGGGGTTGCTGGGTCGTGCTCAAGGCGAGTAGGAACCGTCCAAGGTGTCCCGAGTCCTCATGCGTCGGACCGTCGCTTGCTGGTTCAGTCTCGTTTCGCACTGGTCTTTATCCCTTATTATCTGCACTGTATTATCGGTAACTACCTCAGTGATAGGCAGCCCACCTTCGAAACATCTAAAGGGACGCGCTGCGTTGAAATCACGTCGGGAGTTGCTCAGAGGTCTGTTCTGGGACCCGATGTGTGGGACGTGGTCTATAACGACGCTCTGCGTATTGATCTTTCGGAGGGTGCGAAGCTCATTGGATTTGCTGATGACTTGGCAGCAATGGTAAGACGAGGACCAAAGGAGAGGCGAGAAGGCTGATTGACGTCGTATCAAGAAGAGTTGAAACCTGGCTTCATAACCACGTTTTTCAGCTTGCCAGCAAGAAGACTGAGCTCGATAATCTCACAAGGCAGAGGTACTTCAGCAAGCCATTAGGAGCAAAAATCGCCGGGCATGGCATCAATGCCGTGAGTGTATTTATGTACTTAGGTACGTGGATCGACGAGAAGCTCATTTTCGAGATCCAGATTTCCAAGGCTGTGTTTAGAGCTGATACTATGATAGCAAAGCCATCTAGGCTCATGTCCAACATTGCAGGCTTAAGAAGCTGTTAAAGAAGAACGCTTATGAGCGTTGCGAACTCCGTAATGTTGTATGGAGCAGAAGTGTGGGCAGACGCTCTTAGATTTTCCTGTAGAAGGAACGAGCTTTTAAGGGTTCAGCGTAAAGCTGCGCTTAAAGTCGCTTGCGCCTACAGGTCAGTGTCTGGTCCAGCTGTTTTGGTCATTGCGGGATGTATTCCAATTGAGCTTCTTGCAGCCGAGAGGAAAGAGATCTATTTGGCAAAGCAGCAAAATGCATATATTGGAATTGCTGCTCGTGCAAGATTATTCACATTTCAGCGATGAGAAGAGGAATGGGAGGCCGACTCAAGAGAGAGGTGGACGGTGAGAATGTCAGGCAGTTTGAAGCTGTGGATCACCAGGAAGTATGGTGAGGTAAATTTTCACCTTACACAGTTTCTTCTGGCCACAGACATTTCAATTATAACCTTTATCGAAAGAGCAGGAATCTGAGCCCAGGGAGGATAGATAGCGTGGAGCACAAGTTCTACGAATGCGACAGATAGGCGAATGACAGGAGAAAACTTGAGCTGGTGGTGAACGCTAACATTACGCCACAAAACACCATAAGGCTGATGGTTGGCTCCCGCAACAACTAGGACGCTATAGCCCAGTTCGTGGAAAATATTCTGCGGCTTTAGAAGAGAGAGGAACATCTTAGAGACAGTAAGGTTAATCCTTGAGGGTCCGAACACGTCGAAGGCCGACGAGCTCGAGTTCATCAACTGGACTGCTGAGGACGATGCGTGCGTGTTGGGGCGGATAAGGATTAACGAAGAGAGTCTGTAATCCAAGCTGGATGCACGGGGGCAAGCCGAAGCTCGGCGTGCTGGCCCACTCTTATTTCCCCGAAGTAATGCGATAAGCGGTTCCAGGGAATTTGGTTGGCTGGAAAAAGATAGTTCAAGGTTAAGTGGGTAGGTTCCGTGCAATAAGTCCTACTCTCACATTCGTTCCTTGTGGACCATGCTTGTGGCCCCAAGGTTCGAATGTGGTTAGTGCATTAGCATTTCTCTGTTTTTCACTCAAAAAAAAAGAAAAAAAAAACTGGTCTTCATCAAAGCCACTCGAAACTGACATCCCGTTCTCCAGCAGCCTTGCCGCACACCGCCAAGAGGAACCTGTGGCCTACCTTTGGTTTTGAATAAAATGTCTTTATTTTAGATCTGGCCTTTTCTCCTTATTCTCCTATTTTCTTGGCTCCCAGATCCTTCTCCTTCCCTCGTCATTACCTCCGTATTACCTGGTGCCCGGACTCGAAAACTCATCTTGTCCTAAAATTAATTTTCCTAAACCAGCCGAGAAATGGGATGAGAGAAAATATCAGTGACACTTCTCACAGACTCTTACCCAGGCTCAAAAATTTTACTGCTTGCCATTCGATCCATGTGCCATAATGTATTTGCGTTGACTACTGGTGATTCTTATTTTATAGAATGCATTCCTTACTTAATATGCAATAATTGTCTTGCGCCATGATATCTGTACATATGTACGATAAATTGCCTCTTCGTTTGATTTTTGTGAAGTCCATTAGAAGATCTTTGATGCGATAAACAGTGGCTGAAAATGAAGAAAAACTAGACAAAAGTCGAAAGAAAATTTTTTCCAAACCTGTTCTCGTTAAATGGTAATACTTGAGGGATGTTTTCCCCACCGTGACTCGTGAAACATTTGTACCGTTAAAAAAAATCGTTCGCTCCGAAAATGCATCACTTTTTAATGGATTATCGGATTTTAATTCTACAAAATGGGATCTTCTCCAGAAAGTATGTACGATTTTCTGTTGTTTGAAGGAAACACAAAGTCACATCGTTTCACTCTGATATCTTGTCAATCTAATAGAGAAAAATTCAATGTTTAAAATTACAAGTAAGCTTTAAAAAACGTTCTTGAAAAACCCCCGGGAAACCCCACTTTAGAATTTTTTTCTCATATCAACATGACCTTTAAATAACTTGGGTCAAAAGCCCAACTACCACTCATTGCGATTCTCTATATTATCGAAATGAGTTTCGTGAACAATTCAGAGACAAAAAATGTAATAGGATGAAGTTCGGGAAAGCGCTTACCTCCGATCAATCCGAAGCTTCCTATACCTATGTATTTCAACGCGCTAATCACGTTATGATAGTTAACAATTTTTTGAGTAAATCAAATGTAATTTTTCAGTAGTCGTCTGCCATTTTCGATCCGCTATTTTGTTTTCGATGAACTCAATATCAAATTTCTAATCAGCGACCTCGGGAAACCCCGTATGCAATTTTTTGAGTTAATCAGATGTAATTTTTCAGTGGTCGTCTGCCACTTCCAATCCGTCATTTTGTTTTTCGAAAAATGCAATATGAAATTCTAAATCAGGGAGCTCCAATACCTCAATATGCCAAGTTTAAGACAATTCGGACGATATTTTCAACTTTTGACCAGCTTTTCGGGATATTCAACCACTGAGCGATGTTCGAAATACATCGATCCAAAAGTGAAACTATGGGAGGAAAAATTATGACGCATTTTTTGTTCTGAAATTGAGTGAATTCAATATAGAGTTCACGTAAACGAAACGAAATTCCAATTTCAATTCAGAACGGTACATTCGGGAAAGGTAAATATTTCATAAAAATACTCTTGATGATTGTAACCAATAACGTTGAAAATTAATACAGAGAAACCTAAAGGCAAAATCCATCTTCATGTGAATCAAAACCAAATGTTTTTGATCTTAGAACCAACCGGAATACATAGTGCGCGCAACAAGTTCGCATAGGCACCGTTCATCCTTGCGAGTCGCATACAAGGTCGCGCGACATTCATCCGAGACGAAGGCTCTGAGAACGAAAATAAATATATTTTCGAACTCAGGACTAATTAAAATTCTAATTGAAATATTTTCGCCGGGGATAAATCCCAAATGCGTAACCTCTTAAAGAAAATTTTGAAGAAATAACGATGCATCACCAATTCTACCCCCTCTTATAATATACTCAACCCGCCTAACAAGGCAAGACACCCAGGTGCGCGGAAAGCCACTACGCACAACGGGTTAATCGTGAGTACCACGCAAGGTCACGCGACGTGCATAAACGGAGGCTCAAAGAGCAAAAATAAGCTCAATTTTGAATCAGAAATTGAACAATCTAATATGCTATTAATTTTTTATACGTTTCATAGAGAAACGCACTATAAGGTATCTCATTGATACGCGTGCGAACATTTGAGTTAGATGAAACTAAGTTCAGGCTACATCAAATGCAAAATGACAAATCTCAGGTATATAGGTAGCGACCAGGACGGTTCGGATTCGAAAGGTGCAATGGCACTTCCGAACCCAAGCATGAGTCAAAATAACGTCACGACGAGACTGATCATTAGAAACCAGATTTCGCTTGAACCTCAAAATACGGGAACAATCCCCAATACCATTAAAAGTTTGATAGGTCGCGGTAAGGGCTTCCAAACAAATTTACAAGAAACTCCTAAAATGGGAAACAAATTCATTAATTAAACCAGTCAAGATGTAACTTTTGGGAATAAAACCAAAGGCAGTGGTTTAGACCCAAATAATTAAACACTTTTTTGTGATAATCAGGATTTAAATTTGAACTCAGAAAAATATAACAAAAACAGACCAAACCCACACATTCACGACGGAACATACGATGATGACCCCTTTTTGAGCAACCATACACAATTCTTGATAGAATGAGACAAATCGTTAGAAAACAGGGGATACAAAAAATTCATGAACAAAAAAGGGGAAGATTTTTTAAGGGGAGGAGAGAGACTTAGGAGCCTAAAAACAAGCTTGAACCCTTCAGCTCATAGCTCATCTGAAAGAGGATCAGATATTAACGAACCTATTAATGAAAAGCCGAAATTGATTCCCGTACTAGGCAGTCAGTACTATTTGATATTAGGGAAAGCTCACAAGAACCTTGCCGATATCCTTATGAGAACACAGATGATCTTAGACAGAGGAAGTTTGATAATCCAAAATTGCAAAATTTCGACGCAGCGGACCATACAGGACAGAAATCTTCCAAAACATAACAGATCACGTAGACTCTCGACATAAAGAGAAAAGTCCACCAGCAATTCAAGGATTCACATTGATAATATAGATACAAGTACAGACTCAAAGCCCGATAATAACATAAACAAACAAACCTTTCGAGCAACCTCATTCCCTTTTGGTATGATGTAAACACCTTTCTAAATCACGAGTAATTGGCCGTTTGAATTCCGCTATATTAAATATGACAGCTCCGCTAATTCCAGAAGAAATAAAAAGACTTGAAAGACGGCATAAAATAGATGACGCAGAAGTTTTCAAATCGCGAATGTGAATTACGCAGAGCCTATGAAAACCTTCGAATTGAATATAAAATGTATATTACAAGGACTGATTTCGGCACCATTGAAGAATTAGTAGATTTAGAAGAAGAATGGGTAACGGAGCTATTTAGGTCGGAATACCGAGGACCACACAGACCAGTTGATAGCCTCACCCTATCTCCACTTTATACAAACAACCTGTCAGAGATGATCTTTGAGGTCTTGCAGCTGTTTGAAGCGATGATACAGGATAGAATCAAGTAAGTGAGCTTGATCTGAATTTTTCACCATTCTTTGGCATCAACTCCTTTCAGCTTTTCGTTGTCCTTAGCGCAAAGACTTCGACCTAATGAAAGACTCTTCGGGAGCTCTGATGAACGTGTTGTAAGAAAGTTGAACGCTGCGTATATCCGATTCAGGTGGCTGAATCCTTTCTAACGCTGGCTTCAGAACCTAATGTGAAAAGAAGATGCCTAAGCTGCTAGCTTTATGAAATCGTATAATCTCGAGCCTTATCTGTCGATAAGGTATCCCAAAATTCATTATCAGAAGGAATGAGGAAAGGAAAAAATGAGGAAATAACTTAAATGAATTCAATATATAACTATTTATCCATTCAAGAAGTCATTGGTATAAAGAATTGATTGAAGTAATAAGTATAAGATCAGTGTTCAACGAAGAATGTACTGAGGTTGCACAAGACCTGGCTGAAGCTGAATCAAAATTGGAGTGGTCCTTAGATTGCATCGGTTTCTTCTTCATACCAAAAACATTTTACAACGAAATGTATCTGAAAAGTGTATACAAGGAACAAATAGTCGTTTAACATGAAAATTTTATCCTTTATTTTCCTGGAGGTTTAAGACGGGAAATATAAACGCGATAGCCAACAACGCGTAACCATTTTTTCATTGGCTTGGCAAGAAATTTGTTCTCGTTTTTCTCATAAGGTTTGAAGAACAAATTATGCACTTCATCCATCTCCTCTGCAGGGACAGTGTCTGGTATAAGTTTATGTTCACCGGTATATATATTTATTTTAACTCGAACGTAACTGGTCTCTACACGATCAAGCAATGGAAACAACTCCGACTTTCCGAAGATTGCTCCAATGAGGTAATCACCCTCTACTGCTACAAAAAATGGGCCTTTTGGTAGAGTCGTAACAACATCTCCAGGACCTGCATATTGGAGGATGTTTATAACCCGTTCGAACTGGACCATTCTATTTAATGACCCACTGGGAGAACCATTCAATTCTGCAAAATAAAGGATATGTATGGAAAGATGATAGAATTGAATATTGAAATATTTTATAAACCATTATAATCAATCCTGTGCTTTGCTCTCACATACCTCCTCGTGCAAAAAAGCACAACCGGCTTCACTTTTTTTATTTTCTTATCCCATAATTTGAAGAGTCTAATTTATAGTTCATATAAAAGGCAATCGTTGAAACTATACACATACCTCGTTCTATTTATGTACGAAATTTGCACAATGTTTTCATAAAATTAAGTTTCGAGAATGGAGCAAAAGATAAAAAGAACATGAACATGAGCATGAACAAACCATGTTATTATACCAATCTTTAAATTACCACCTTTCATGTATAATCAACGTGGACCAGAGACCTATTTTTCAGTATCCTTATGTTCCTAGAGTTTTCTGTGTGAAGTGTCAACCCAAAAAAAAGCTTTTAAATAATAAAAAACACACATTTCTTCGACTATGGAGGAAAGAACTCAATTCAAAAACTCAATTAAAATCAGAACCCTCTCAAAATATTTTTGAGATAGAAGACCGACGTATTCGTTATAATTTCGATGACATGTCAACAATGTATTCAACATATTCACGAAACTTTTAACCGATTTCGGAAAAAAAGTTACAAAAAACTGTTATCAAATTTTCATTCCTACTTCTTTGGTATACTTATTTGTAACTTGTGAGGTCCGGCGTCAACGAAAGAAAAATATTTGAATCCTAACATTACAATAAACTGCAAGGCCTTTAGAGAAGAAACAGAAGGATCTGAAATTTCAAATTATTCCACAAAAAGGTTGACCATCTCATGATGAAAACATATAGCTCAATTCGACCAAGAAAAAATGAGGTCTGTTATTATGTTGCAAGATCGGAGAGTCGAGGCAATGGCAGGGCGTTAAGGAGCAGAAATCTTGTTATTTTTGGTGTGCTTGAGAAGATGACGTAGATCAGGTGCAACTTGCTTGTGGTAACTGCAAGCAACATCTCAATATCTGAATACGCTCCGATTAGGTCGAATCCGTAAGACGGATCGGAGGTACAACCCGGGACAATCCCTGCTCCATACCGACTCAGTTACGTTCCTTGAGGGATAAAGAAATGATCTTATCGTAACTGAGAAAGCTGCTAGGCAACAGGATTTGTATTTCTGAAGGACTACTCAAGAAGAGTACAAACTGGAAGATAATCTCTGCTCCCACTTCTGAACGAGACCAGAGACTGCAATCCTAAAGCTTCAATCGTTTAGGGCTCTCATCTAGAATTCAAATTTCAATAGCAATTGGGATGAACCATCTGGAAATGTCAAATCAGGGTATAGAAATGCCATGAAACGCAAGGCTTCGGAATCATTTCCCGGTTTTCGTCCCCTAATCTTGTTCTCGCACCGCGGCTGAGCACACAAGTGCGCCGAATCGAAACAATAACAAAACCTCGACATGTTCAAAAAAGAAAGAAGACTAACGGAAGACCTTCTCCAACGAGTTGTGTTTATCTTACAGATCAGAGAGAAAATAAACATTTCATGCCTGCCAGAATATAACTTGGGAGAAGGAGAATCAGATTTACTTCCATCAGACGGGCGTTACTTGTTTAACATAAAGAAGAAAAGTGTCATCAGCAATTCGAAATTTCCATGCAGAAAATGATTGATATATTCTCTTAAGGGACTGTGAATACAGATATTATATTTACCGATAGGTTCGGGTAAAACAGCAAAGATCAAACATATAATGCTCAGTTCGGTCCTCATTTTGAGGGAATAAGGGAAACTGATGTAGAACATCGATAACCGTGTAACTAATGAGAATTTTGAAAAAAAGCTTATATATACTACTTTCCATCTTAGCTCCTCTCCCACATTATTTGTCAGGTCTCTCCACCCACGGTTACATTGCAATATTACTTCAGATTTATGACATTGTTTTTCATACTACATCGAGATAAGATTAACCTCTTGCGCAACGGAAAGTTTGGGAACATGGTTACAAAATTTGATCAGATTTTATCATTTTATGATAAAATTCTTCACGCGTATTTTCTTCCTATATGTTACCAGAGAAAATAGGAGATGAAGTAAGGCTAAGCCTTAGAAATTTTTAAGTGAAAATATTACGAAAAGAAAGTATTATCCTAAAAATTCACATTTTCGGTTGAAGAAAAACAAATATGTAGCACTGAAAAAAGTTCCGAAGAAGAGAAGGGCCAATGTAAAAACTTTCTGATCTTCTTTTCATAATTATTCCATCTTTTGTGTATTCCCGAAAAACAATATATTTCAAACGCACATTCTACATGCTCATCAACCTCTCGATATGATGTAGTTAAAATTTTAGAGGATAAATTAGTAATCTGGTGTTTGACTCAATCCTGCATCCTAACTAATATCGATAGAAAATCATAAAGGAAACTTTTCGTCAATTATAATTGATGGACGTGTCCTTATTGAGTTCAAATCAGCTGTTCTGGCATGTGTGTTTAACAATTTCGAGGCTTCGTGTCTATAGACAGATAAATGAAATAACATAGTCTACTTTGCAAAAGTTCCACAATCGTTACGATTCTGACTCTCCATCGTATCACTGGAGTTTGATATCTTACACAATCGTTATCTTTCTCGAAAATTCCCACCCATCACGTATAAAGAATGATCCATCAAGATTATGTTCTGAATCGTTTCGAGCAATCAGAGAAACTTTAGATCTATTTTATATTAGAAATTTTCACTCTTTTACTTTGGGGAAATGAGCTCTGAAATTTAAGTGCACGACAACTTTTTAACGACAACTTTGCGCTTTCTGTCTCCAATGTACGAAACTTTGCTCTTGAAAATTTTGACTGTGGAGGGATTTCGTAGAATGACATAATACACATGTGGAATTTTATGAAAAGGGATATATTCGAATTGAAACAGATTCCTGCAGTCATCAAACTGGTCGTCCCTACTGATACCTCAAGGTCATTAGAAATTGTCCTGCATCATCTGATAAGAAATGTCGAAGAATACTCGAAATAATGATAATTGTTGTGACCTTGAATAAATTTATGAACTTCGTCATTCCTATGAGTATGAACTACCAACCCGTGTAGTTGAAAAAACCTGACTTTCTCTACGAAAGCATAAGAGATATTCCATAATGCTGTACCGAAAAATACCCAAAAATTTTTGCAGTATCAACACTTTCCAGTAGAAATTACTCTCTTTTGCGCTTTGCTATTATAGGAATGATATTCCAACATTCTCTTTAAATTACTCTTGTAATAATACCAAACAGAAATAAACTTCAAGGTTGGCAACAATTTTCCTTTTTCCCCGTAAATGAATACCAGAAAAGTCCCAAATGATGATAGTTGTGGGCCTATTTGATCTTCCGAATAGGCCGTTGAAAGTAAGAAATGATGTTTTAACATCTCTGGAGAGTCAACCTCATATAAGGAGCAATCTTATTTCACATTGAGAGTTAGTGGACATATTTCTACATTTTCCAAGAGAAGATTTGGAACGAATTCTAAGTCATACGATGCTTTCCCTCACATGATTGTTTCTAGGCTTTGAATCGAATCATATTGATCTACCGATTCCATTCGTTACGCCAAGCTGAATTCTCTCAAAGAATAGGTAGACATTAGGCTCCATCATCGAATTTCAAAAATAATGAAAGCCGTTGGACAAAGGAGCCCGTAGTAGCTCAGATCCAACTTCACTCGAAGGGATTTTCGAAATTTTTTTTCATCTCCTGCGGATGAATTAAGTAAAAATAGGCTTATCGATGCAAGTTGTGGGCTCCGCTGATTCTTCTTCAACTTGATGGATCAGACAATAATTTTTTTCGAACCCGAAAAATAGACGAATCATTCCTTTACTTCCTGGGGAACAACAATCTTCGTAGAACTCTGATCAAATTTCCTTCTGAGGGATAGTAGAAATAATTCTTGATCCATGCCGAAAAATGTTAGAAATCCAAAATCTTCATTTTCCGAGGGGTGTAGGAACATCATCCTTTTGTTGAGAGAGTTCAAGAAAGAAGATATTTGATCCTAAAAATTTGATTGATAAGAAAAATTCTCAACCCGTTTCGGTCAAGATTGATAAAAATATTCCGGCACCTTCCGGAAGAAATCCGCATCAGCGCTGCTACAAGGGTTGTTCTCTAGGTACGTTGAAACCATAATTACATGGTTTAATAAAGGCGAACAATTTAGATCATTCAGGAAATTTTTGACTTTTTTGTAGGGATGAAAAAAATGACTTAAATTTCTCAAAGTGTATTTTGATCTTCGTTACTACAAGAGTGGTAACGGAAGGTTTAAATAATTATCCCTTCGTTCACCTGATTGTGATAAATTTGGTATTCCAATTTCTATTATAATCTTGAGAATACCACACAAATATTGTATACAGGATAGAGAAAAATTTCTAGCAATCCTACAAGTTGATTTTCTTAAGTACAACTTTAAGGGATCACTTCCTGGGGACGCTAGAACATTTTATAGTGAGTTATCAGATTAAATTGAATCAGTGACGCAACAAAATCCATCATCCCAGAAGTTTCATGCATATACATGCGGTACATTTGGATCAATGTAGTTACGAGAACGTTTTCTCAGGACCGTAAGAACATCGGTTATCGATTCATCAACCATCGCTCAAGTGAAGTTGAATTAGTTCACCACAAGTTTGGTTCCATACAGGTGTTTGGAAAAAATAATTCGAATAATTCATCCTGAAGAAAATCAGAGTAGAATACAACTTTTATCTTTCACCAAACTTTTTTGCATTTCTTTGTAGTGGATAAGGGACGATTTTCAAAAATTCTTGAAGTAGATATTCATTGAAAGTAGGAACAAGAGCGGCTTCGTGAAGATGTCAATTTATCATGCCTTCGTTTACCGATTCAAGAGAGATCATAGGAGCCATCGACTCATATTTTTATTACATTGTGTAAAGAGGGAGAAAAGGAGCAGATTCTTTCGTGTTTGAGTTGACTATCCACTTTAGACCATCAATCAATCATCAATCAACCATGGATCAATATTTCATCAATTAATCATCAGTCAATCAATGATTAATCATCAATAGATCATCAATCAAACATCAATAAATCATCTATAAATCATCAATCAATCATCAATTATTCATCAATCAATCATCAATCAATCATCAATTAATTATCGATCAATCATCAATCAATCATCAATCAATCATCAATCAATCATCAATCAATCATCAATGAATCATCGATCAATCATCAATCAATCATCAATCGATCATCAATCAATCATCAATCAATCATCAGTCGATTATAGATCAATCAATAATCAATCATCAATCAATCATCAATCAATCAATTATCAATCAATTATCACTCAATCATCGATCGATCATCAATCGATCATCAATGAATCATTAATCAATCATCAATAGATCATCAATCGATCATCCATCAATCATCAGTCAATCAGCAATCAATCATCAATGAATCATCAATCAATCTTCAATAAATCTCCAATCAATCATCAATCAATCAATCAGCAAACAATCATCAATCAATCAATCATCAATCAATCATCAATTAATTATCAATCAATCATCAATCAATCAGCAATCAATCATCAAGCAATCCTCAATCAATCATCGATCAATCATCAATCAATCATCGATCAATCATCAATGAATCATCAATCAATCATCAATCAATCATCAATCAATCACCAATCAATCATCAATCAATCATCATTCAATCATCAATCAATCATCAATCAATCATCAATCAATCATCAATCAATCATCAATCAATCATCAATCAATCATC